>JANHGN010003741.1:47419-72879 GCA_024605025.1 Megaceryle maxima | reverse complement strand
TAATAAAGCTTAACCTGAAAGCTGCTATGCTGCTTCAATCCAAAATTAAAAAAAAAAAAAAAAAAAAAAGAGAGAGGCAGATGCACCCAATTCTGAACTCAAACTAGACAAAACAAGCTTGTAGTTAATAGAAGTGGAAGTATCATTATACAGACATGCCTAACACAAAGTCTGTTTTTATTACAGTGGTGGAAGCCTTGGTTTCCCATTAACAGCATGATCTACGTGGGGCCACTCATTTCAGCTAAGTGAAACATAAGGTGTGAACCCCCAGAGGCAGCAGCACATCTGGCTGAGTTAAAGTGTCTGGAGGTGCTGCATTAGATACTCAGCCAAACAGCTGGATCAGTAATAGCCTCCTTGGAAAAGCTCAGCACTGTTGTATTCATATAAGTACCCTTAAAGCACAACACAAAACTGTTCCATGTTGCACATATAACAACTTGCAGTAGCTCCCAGTCAAGAACATAATTAGCTAAGCTACAGGTGGTTGACAGAAGCATTTTTTACTCACTGGTATCTGTGGGGCTTAGGTACCTACCAGCAGTGCCTTTCTGCTGTGTCATGCTGGCATTACGTGTGTCTCATCAAGCTGGGCAGTTTGCTGTGAGTAAGCATGCCTAATACTTTAAAAACCCAGATGAAGCTGTCTCATAGAGCCCTGGGGAGGGAGCAGGCTGAAGCCATGGCTGAAGCTTCACTTGGTGGAAATTGTTCCTGGAATAGTTTGTTTACTGGACCATTTGTTGTGATGATTCAGTTGTTCCTACTGAGGAGTAGCTTGGTTGCTGTTAACAGCTTGAGCCATGTGGTTTAGGGCTACGTATAGGAGCCCAGATTGTTTTTATTATCAGGGCAGGGGAACTGGTGTTATTTAGCTTATAACCCAAGAGTTGCTTGGTGCCAGCTGCAGCACTGTGTACAGGGACAAGAAAAGCATTACCAAAGCAGCCGAGAACTATAGGTACATAAAATGCCTCTGACAAGCAGGTTGAAGCATTCAGTGCTTTTAACATACTAAATGGATGAACAGGGAGAGAATGAGGTTCACTTGACTGTGCAATAGGTAGAATGTTAGCCTTAGTGTTAGCCTTAATGAAGCTGCAGGTGATCAGGGGAAGAGCTGCCCCTATGCCTGTGTGGGGCTTTGGAGACTCCACCCAACCCAAGCAGTGTGAATGGGATACTGGTTTCTTTCCAGGTCTCAATTTCATTTGTGTGGTGAGGAACTCGGACTAACTGCTTTATCTTAAATTTGGAGGAGGTTGGGAATACATGTGAAGTCAATTAGAGCTATTCATTGGATTTAAGGTTGGTTAGCTAAACAACTGTGTGCTTGTCTGCCCATATATTTAAATTCTAATACTACTGCTTACAAGCGAGTCGAACTTCAACATCTCTACAACTCAACAAAGCAAGGAGTCCATTGATATTGAGAATACATTCTCACAAGTTTCACATATTTGTTTTGATCTGTAGTCACACTAACCTGTAATTTACAGTTGAGTCATAGTTCTGTCAACCTTGCTAAGTGCAGTTTTTCACAGACAGAAAATTGAGCTAACACATGGCTAGTTGTTTTGGTTGAGCAGTCACAAGGGGTTCTGACATTTTTGTTTCTCCTCCAGTCAACTCTATCTTTCTCTACAGAACACAAGGAGTATTTTTAAGGGGGGCTTGCTTCCGTTGATAAAGCTACACATGACTGTTTCTTTAGGTTTAATGGTAAATATAATCCCATTATTTAGCATAAGTTACAGTACAGCTCTGTATTATTTTTCACTTTTAGTGTAACTGCCTTTTCAAGCATTACAAGCATTTTCTGTAGTCGTGCTGAGTTTTATTCATCATGATTTCACTTTGTTTAATTAAAAAAAATGGATGGCCACAGTTTATTCTTGGACATCTTGGGTCAAGTTTTCCACTTTTATTCTCTTTTCATTCCATTTTTCAATGCTTGTACAGACACCCACATTCAAACCTTTCTAAGTTGACTACTTCCTAGTAAGAATGGGTTTGAAAGAGACTTCTGTGGGTATATAGCACTGACAGAGTATTGGTGGGGGGAACAGTGCTGCACTACCTCATCCCCCCCCTTTTGAAACAAAACTTGGAGCTTCCAAACTGCCTTGCTTTCCAGCACCCTTCACCGAGGTGGGAGGCTGGGTGAGGATTCCAAGAGGAATACCCAGTAACAACGGAGTTGTTATTAAGCAGGCATTGTTTATTGCAGCACTGGGATTCTCCTCTGTAAGTGCTCCAGAGGATCAGCAAAACACACCATCTGATAGACACGAAAAACCAGACATGTTCCTCAGATTGCCTGGAAAGGGCAGTCTTGCTCTAATGAGTTCCTGGAATTCATTTACATAGTCTGAGCATGTCTAATAAAATCAGGGTTAGGGTCTTTTCCCCCTCCCGTGGTCGTTGGCTAGTTGAATTCTGGGCTTCCTTTGCCAATACATGGTCATGGGGTGAGCTCAGCCACCCTGCGGCCCTGGAAGGCTCCCAGGAGATCAGTTTAAATTATTCCTGGTGCTTATCTTGACACCTTGAGTCCCTGTTATCAGGGTGCTCTGGCTTAAGGAACCATTTCAAGGCCTGTCTCATCTTTGCCAGGCAAGAAGTCGCAGGCTTCAAAACATTTCATCATCAACTCTACCCAACAAGTGACTAAACTATGCAAGTGAGGCTAAGAAAAGAATACAAGCATGGATAATAAGATTTAAAATTTCTGTACATCAACCAGGGATATCAGTCCTTTCACTTTGTGATCTGCTGCTCTAATGATGCAGGTGGAAGATACTCAGCACTCTTCTGTACAAGAGGGAAGCAGTGCAATGTGCACTTTCTGGCTCTACCTTTCTCCAAAAGACATTCTTAGAAAAGCAGCCCTGTAGCCTTAAGGAAACAAATCCCCAAGTGGATCCCTTCTCTCTCCAATAAAATATCTTTGTCTTTGCTTTCAGCAATAAAAGAGCATAGATATTCATCCTTTCTGGTAAAGGCAACCGGTGTCCACAGCATAAAATAGGTGATGTTAGCAGCAAGCAGTGGTTTTACTTCAAACATTTACAAACTGAACTTCTTGCAGTGAGCTTTCCTCAGGCCCCATCATTTTAGCAGCTAGGTTTTCCTGCCTTCATTTGTAACTTTATTAGTAAGTAAGGCACTGTAATCTGTGCTGCATAATCATATTAATATATATCACTTTATAGAGCACCCCTCACAATGAACAAAGAAGGCTGTAAGCTTAACATCTTGAGCACAGCTTTGTCCGGTGAAGAGCTGTTCCCATGAGGGGAACAAAGGAAAACAAAACATACACAAGACTGCCTGTGTCAGCTACAGGAGGACTGTTGCAAATTACTCTTAGGAGAAGGTGGTAGGCTTACTGCATTTGAGAACGAGTGATATTACCTCTTCCTTTTAAAATTATTGTAGGATCGAGCAGGTTTTTTCCTGTTATTCTCCTTTCTAGAATAGCTAGCCATCAACTAGAATTATATTGGAAAAGCAGCCACTTTATTTTTTTTTTCCTCCTCTAACCTAAGCTAGGATCATATGGTGGTAATCCTTTAAGTTGTAAGGATGCATTATCTCTGGGAAGAAAACTAGCATTCTTATTTTTTTAGCTTGAGGGAGTGGTAAGAAATTTGGCAAGTGGGCCTTATGGCTTTACATCTCATGGCCTGACAGTTACATCATTGTCTAGTTTACAGTGGAAAAAAAAAAAGATTACTATTAACTTTTGGGCTGCTAGAGAAAGGTCTAGACAAAGAGGAGAGCTGCATTGCTGTTTTAGAGGGTTGTTTGATTATTTTTTTATTCTGTTGCTCAGAGATTATGCAGACAATGATTTGGGGTAGTTGGGTGGACAATCAAATAGAAGTGTTTCCCTGGAACAGGAGTTCAAACTTACAAAGGGTGGTGCCATCCCTTAACATCTCAGAAACTATTAGAAAGCTTGAGGAAAACTGTCTAGCTTACCTGCTTCTGTAGCTGGTCCAGAATGGCTCAAGGGATGCAATAAGGCACTCACTAATCCCTTAAGAACCAAAGAAGTTGTAGCACTGTGAAGAAGCTTTTTAGCTTGGTCATCCTTTGCTCACACCTGCTTCCTCTTAGGAGAGTCAAGTTGGTACACCTGTCCATTAGCATACTGGGAATTCCTGCTTGTCTGGACTGGGAGGGACATCTGGCAGTAGTTGTCAAACAGCTTCCCCCCCCCCTTCAATTCCATAGCTTTCTAATAAATTATAATTATTCTTATACCACATTTTACATTTATTTCCAGCATTGCAATTAGGAGAGGAAAAAGAAATCAGATAATATAAACCCACTGCAGTTATGTAGCAGCTGTTTCTGTCATCATCACAGCAGCAGGACCAAAGGCTAAGCAGAATCTGTTGGGAACCAGCATAGCAGCTCCAGAACTGTTGGTGTAAACACCTTCCTCTAGCATGACATCACACCCTGGATAAACTTGAGAACCTTTTTCTTAATTTTATGATATAGGACCAGTTCTTCCATTGCCAGTTTTATAATGGGATAGAGGCCACTCTGAGTTCAAAATAGATTTGCTAACAATGGTTGGACGCTGTGTGGCTGAGTGTAACCAAGCACTAACAATAAGCCAGCAGACTAGACAAGTTGCAGAAGCTTACCTCTGATACATGGCTATTAAGCATCCAAGTAGTTCTGTCTGCAGCTTCATCACTTGCTGCTAGGAAACAGCACCACTAATTTCTTCAAACCGCCGGTGATGAATAATCTACCATGAAAATGGGATGAATTCCTTGGGCCTTCCACAATCAACTAATTGGAACAAACACTCACAGGGTGGAATAAACGCACAAATATTTCCTTGTTAAGCTAGCAGGAAAACATAACAAAATAAGGAATTCTTCTCCCATGACTGACTGCAGAATACCTAGCTGTCTCTAGGCTGTGCTCAGATTTTTCTCTGCTGTGGCTCCTGCTGTTTCCTCTGGGGAAGTCTGTTGCATCAGCGTACGATGGCCTGGCATCTAGGTATTTTGATGTAACAGCAAGAAAGGCATTTGGACCTTATAATCAGAGGATGATAGCTTTTCTTTGATCATGCTCCAGTAGTTTAAAACATGTAAAATAAACTTTGAAAACAGACTCAAAATTCTTATTACGTAGAAACTAATAAATGGAACCAGGTCCCTGGCTCGTTGAATTGCTTTCTCCTACCCTGTTTATGCTTTCCCTGGTGTTTTAGGCCTGCCCATGCAGTTTGCAGAAACAGCTGTATCAATACTAATTTATTGAAAAATTGTTCTGCAAGGTGTTTTTATGTCTATGACACAGCTGATTTGTGACTGGATGAGCTGCCATGAATAACCAAGAAGATGGCTCTGGATGACCTTATACCGTTTGTTCATTCCCGTAGGAAATTTTATCTTTCTGGCATAGGTCATTTGTAAGAGCCTGTAGAAAAAGGCCATAAAATAGATGATGTTCCAATAGAAAAACACTTCCTCTCCTGAGATTATCTAACCTCAGGGCAGAAGAAGGGCTGTGCTGCTTCCATTAATTGCTGTAAGCAGCAAACAAAATAAAGAAAAGATCTTTTGGAGTTTCTTCACCCAAGAAGCAATGCTTCTTGGGCATGGGGCAGCGGAAAATGTCAAACCAGCTGTAACATAATTCAAATATCTTGCATTCTGACAGGTAAATTGGTCCTAAATACAGTTTCTTTTAACTTCTTATGGCCTCCTGGTCTTTACACATTACTCCCCTAAATGCCTTCCTATAAAGGAGAACACGTACTTTCTGAGGGACAGCTTCAAAAGGATTTTGTCGTCTACACACCCTCTGTGCTGCATTAGCAAACTTCAGTTCTTCCCTGTACAGCACAGATCATTGTAAGGTCATATTAAAGAAGAAATCAAATTATAAAACTTAGAAAGCAGTGGGAGATCTGAGCCAAAAGCCTGAGAATTGGAATCATTACAGGTTTCTTAGATATACTGATTACTTTTAAAACAGCTATAACTATTTGTCACTTAACCCTCACTGATGAAATGCTCTTTTTATTTTAAGGCTCACCAGCAGAGCAGAAAAGCAGACCGTTTGTTGGCAGCAGGGAAATACGAAGAAGCGATTTCTTGTCACAAAAAAGCTGCTGGTGAGTAGGTATTTCTCAAATTCTGGCTCTTAAAAATTGATTTCTAGAGTTCCATGCTTCATGTTAGTAGAATATCTAGTTACTTGCAAAACTTTTATGCTAAACATGCAAATTTGTTTTTCAGTCCAAATCAAGCACCTTTTTGAAGACTTTTTTTCCTAATACAAGTAGCTCAAGTCAGACGTTGCCAGAATGGTTTTGATTGGGGGTGGTTATCCCTGTGAAGGCAGTTCTTGATTCAAGATGGAGCCAACACCTCGTGTCATGCACAAAATGCAGCTGGGAACCTGGTCTAAGCCTGTTTCACTTGACACTTTGTATTTTCTTTACTGCTTTCCTATCTGAAGTCACTTGCTTTCTCTGTTGATGAAGTAAATACTGCCACCAGTGTTTCCTTACAGAAGTTTCTTTACTTCCCTTTCCTAACATCTGAATGACAGCTAAGAACAGGTGACAAGCTCAGCTTTCCTACAACTCAAGCAAAACAGCAGATTGCATCGCAGGCCTTGACACTGATTGACAGCCTCTCCTCAGTGAGGTTTTGTGCTTTTTACCTGTCCCTTTTTTCTAGTCGTGCTTAATTATTTGTGTTGGAGTCAGTCAGCTGTCTGACAGTGCAGCAACTGCTTGGCAGAAGAAGAAAGAGGAGGTCCTAACTGGTGCAACAAGTAGGACACTCCCAATGCAGGGCTTGTGTGGACACAAAATAAGTGGTTACTCTAAACATCGTAACCTAGATACCAGGCGTCTTTGCTTTTCAGTCATAAATATTAGAAAACCCTGTCAGTTGAGAAACTGATCACTTCTTTGGTATCTATGAATACTCTGAGCAACAAGGGATAGCACTTACACTGTAATATGAAGACTTTTCTTTTTCGCTTCCTTCACTTTGTATACCAAGACAAAATCCCAGAAATGCATTGAATGGATCTTGCTTTTCTTCATGTTATCTTTCATCCCTCCAGATTTGCTTAAGAGTTTCTTATACCTTGTCATTTTCAGCTCAAAGTGCTGCTCTGACTCTATGCCAGCACATTTTCTAGTTTGGAGGGGAACTAGATGAAAAATTTGGGGAACTACAGACTATACTCTTCATCAAAACTATAATTAAAAAGCATGATTTCATAATGCTGGCATGTCACGGGTGAGAGGATTTTACTTACCACATTTTGTCTTAAAATGCTTGTATGTTAAAAGTCTGGTCCTTAGATGTGTTTCTCCTCTTCACGGGAAAGTTGTTCTTCTGGGACTTCCTGAAAATGGCTGCTGTCCTCCTCTGAAAAACAAATGTGGAAGAAGCTGAGCCAACAGGATGCCATGGGAAGGGTATAAAGTGCATCACATGATCTTACAGTAATTCTTTTAGACTTCTGAAAAACAGCAGGGGTTTCCAGCCACTGTACCTTGGTAAATATTTTGCCTCTGGACAGCTGCTTTTATGTGGGGATTCAGAATACAAAAGGTCTGAAGACTTTCCCTGGTTTTTATGGCAACATTCAGGTTTTGTAACCCTGTCCTAAGCGCGTATCCATTTTCTCTTCTGCAGCATACCTTACCGACGCTATGAAGCTGACCCAGTCAGAGCAGGTGAGACCACGAGCAGCAGATGCCACAGTCACCCATAGTTCTGTTGTGCACCTGTGTGTCATAGTGTGCCCAGATGGACCATACCCCTCCTGAGCGTTGGCCTCTGCGTCGTTTTCTGAACCCCTGGCAACTGCACGGGAGCTGTAGCAGTGCCGTGGTGCTAATCTGCCCTGAGAGCTTTTCCACGTTTACGTGGGGTGGGCACGAGAGAACTATTGACCCATCCAAGTGTTTGCCAGCAATGGTTTCTAGTCTGTAAGGCATCTTCAAGGAGGTGATCAAACTAGTTTCATATTTAACTTTTGCTGGGAGGCAGCAAGGCTGTCTTGCTGAGACACAAAGCTCAGTATCTCATCCACAGTCTGTAATTTTGCTTTTATTCATCCTGGTGGGGAGATCTCCCGAGCAACGGCCCTATGCCTTTCCTTGCACAAAGATGGGAACATAGTGTAGTCTGCTGAGCACTTCTGTCGCAGCGGGCTTTGAGTTTAGCCACCATTATCAAAGCAAATAACCCTTGGAGACTGGACAGCTGTCTTTCCTCCCAAGGTGTAACTGTGTGGAAAAATGGTAGCCCAGGTGGTTCCTCTGAGTTCCTGACCACTGTGCCACCCCCTTCATTAGATATGTCTGAATCATTTGGGAGCATCTGTAGCCTTGGAGCAAGTGTTGGTGCTATCATTACGTTGTCTACACAGATACCATCACGGAAGCACATAGATCATGTGTGTTATTTGGCTAAACTGTGGCTGTGCCCACCAAGTGAATCTCATCCTTGGTGTTGGTCACAGGTCAGTTAAGCTCCTAGTCCTGCCACTCAAGAGGGAGCGTAGCCTCCTCGGTGACTTAACATTTGGTCCTTTCGTTTGTTTTCAAGTCACTTTTTCACAAGGCCAGCAGTGATGTTAAATTTGGGTGACGTACGTAGATCTGTTGTATTGTACGAGCAGAGAGCACTTGTTGGATTTAGTATCCAAATAACAAAAGCTCCTCCCCTCCTCCGGGCAGGCTGTGGTGCTGTTTGTGTAAATATTTACATGCACGTAACTTTCCCTGTGTGAATATTCAGGTGGGATTAGGGATCACCAATTGAATTGTTTAATCTTCTTCTTACTCAGGCTCAGCTATCTCTGGAATTACAAAGGGATAGTCACATGAAACAGTTACTGCTTATCCAGGAGAGGTGGAAAAGGGCAAAGAGGGAGGAAAAGCTGAAAGCCCAGCAGTATGCTGACAAGGAAACGGCTGCGCATCTCCAGACTTCTTATAAGACATCTGCTGAAGACTCTGATGATCAAAATGTATTGGTTCCTGTCACTCAGAAGTACAGCCCGTCCACAGAGAAACATCCACAGGATATCCAGGGTGTCTTTGACAGGGACCCAGATACGTTATTATTTCTGCTTCAGAAAAAAAAGGAGCCGGTGGAAGCGTGTATTGGGAGTAAAGCTCCAAAAGATGATAAAACAATAATAGAGGAGCAGGCAACCAAAATTGCAGATTTGAAGCGGCACATAGAATTTCTTGTAGCTGAAAATGAGAGATTAAGGAGAGAGAATAAGCAGTTAAAAGCAGAAAGAGCTAGACTCCAAAAATCTCCAGTAGACAAGGAGTTGGATGTAGATGCTGACTTTGTCGAGAAGTCAGAGTTGTGGGGTCTGCAGCAACACTCAGAAGCTACATCTTCAGCTGCAACTTGGCAGAAGTTTGCAACAACCGCTGGGAAGGCGAAGGACATTCCAATACCCAACCTTCCCCCCCTGGACATCCCATCCCCTGAACTCCCTCTGCTGGAACTCTCTGAAGATATACTGAAAGGACTGATGAATAGTTAAAAAACCAGGAAGAGTGCTCAATGTAGTTACCCAAACTTGAGAAAAGGGAAACCCACCAGGACAATGGTGATCTGAGGGCAGAAACATCTAACACAATCCTACTGTTGGAGAAAAGGCATTAAAGCAACTTTGTTACTGTGAAATACGCATCATATCTGATCTACTTCATAAAAGTTAAAGGTACCATAATTGGTCTAAGATGGCAAGGTCTTTAGTCTTTCTCCCAATGTCTGAAACCAAATGACTGCCTGGAGAATGTTTCAAGTAACACAATCCTTCAGGGTTTTAAAGTATGCTATGTGTAATAGTTACCTATAATGCCATAAGTGATGGTGCAGAACCTAACTGTTACGGTTGCCAGTTGGCTGCCACTTCATATTGAAAAATGCTTTATAGCATGAATTTAAACTGTGCATTTCATTATGCATAACTTCCTTAATTCAGACACAGTGCAATTTACACACCTCCTAGATGGATTTACGTGCCACGCTCTCTACTCCTGACCACATTAACCTCAAGTCAGGAGAAATTTTAATTTCCATTCTATGAAGGAACAAACTTATTAGTTCTGTCGACGAGGGGTTTTGTTTGGATTATCTGTTTACATAACTAATCAGGGTGCATCCAATCTAGCTATTGGTTTCTGTATAAAGTGACATTGTTTAAAAAAAAAATCTATACTTAAGGAAAAAGTACCCTTTTTGTTTTCAGTGATGCATGAATGGAAGTAATTCTAGCTGGCAGTATTTGATTGAAAAAGAAATTGTTTACAGCTTAACCTGATTCAAAAAGGATATGCAAATAAAAACCAAGGTGTTTTGACACTAAATGTGTGTTAAATTGCTACAAACGTTGCAGAGTATAAAAAAACCCCAAGTTTTATGCTAACAGCATTCGTACACGTGTACAGCTGAACCTCAGTGTTCATCACCCAGCACGCACGGGAAAGCCGGGGTGACTCGGAGGGTCTCCCTGTACGTGGTGCAGTGACTCACTGAGGGTGGCTCCCACACCTGCAGAGCGTGGAGGTGTCAGGAGGCAGCGCCACGGCTCTGCTTAGGGACAGGGTACGGAGAGCCGGATGAACTGAGCCTCGAGAGCAGCACGCACCCATTCAGGGTTTTGGTTTCTGAGGAGAGTGGTGCAGCCTCCTCACACTCAGCCCCTTTCGGTGTGGCTCAGCCTGTGCCCTACCCCTGCCCTGGAGCGTTGCCTGAGCCCAGGCTTTCCCCGGACAGGGGGTGTTGCAGTGTGTAGTGGAGGCATTAGTTAACTTTAGCTGTTACTGATGGATGGAAAGTGTTACGTGTTGCCAGCTACTCCATTTTAAGTTATTCTTGTGCTGTTACAAGGTAAGCTTGCTTTCTAAAGGTACATTTTTCTTCCAGAATAGATTTGGAAGCGCAGCAAGAACACCTCACTGCTGTGCAAACGCTGCCCTTACCTCTGTATACCTGGTGCCTCCTGTGCTTGCTTGAAGAAGTGTAGGGACTGGAAGCTAGAAAAAGTCTGTAGAAACAAAGGTAAGACAAGTTCATTAGAGGAGGTCCCTTGGGCTGAAATGTAGCAGGAAACTAATCTTGCTGGGGGGAAAAAAAAAAAAATTAAAAAAAGAGTTATTTTTTTCAGTTGGAGCAGTTTAGCAGGTTCTCCATCACAGAATGGCTGTGATGAGTTAACCTGTTCCAGGTCAGCCCCAGCTCACTGCTCCCACAAAAGGGCAAGTTAAGAGTCTCCAGTGCCACCTGCCTGGCTGGCTGCTACAGGCAGCGGAGCAGTGTTTCTGTTCATGTAAGTAAAGCAAAGAAGGTGGTACATGCTCGCCAGAAGGAAATAAAATGTTTTAAGCATCTAGCTCATGTCACTGCCAGGGGTGATAGCCCAGGGCTGTTCACTACAGACAGACATTTTGGCTGTCTCTGCAAGGAGCAGCTATTGAAGGAGGAAGCAATTTTTAGCCTGGCTACCTCTGCTGAAGAGTGGGGATTCTTCAGGGGCAGGGTAGAGGAACTGCAAGCTCTGCCTTCTGAGACTCAACTATCCCTTCATCTATAGCTGCATAAACAAAACACCAGATCCAAAGGAAGCTGCCTCTTCTGGAGGAAGATGGCCAAGTAGGGGCCAAACTCCATGCTGCTACTTTTGAAAGCGTTAAAACTTTTCTTCTCTGCTGCAATGCAAATGTTTGTTCTTGCAGTCTGCCTACTCAACACGTGACTGCTGCTGAAAGCAAACTCCAGGCAGCGTGGCTCAGCGCGAGGGTTTCCCGCTCCCGTGAGTGATGTGTTGCAGCAAGAAGGGTGGGTGCAATGTTCCTTCCAGTAGGAGAGGAGCATGGAGTTGCAGTAGCAGCACTGCTGGCGTTACTGCTGGCCCCATGAAGGTGATGGGGCCAGACGAGTATTTCTGTGTCATCCCGAGACCATCCTAGAGCTGGAGCAGACAATACCAGTAAAGAGTCACGGCCTGGAGAGCAGCACAGGTGCTCCTGTGGAAAGGAGGAACTTAGCATGGCCAGCATCTCTTGCTTGCCCTTCCAGGCAGCAGCACAGTCAGCCAGCAGAAGGTCAGGCGTGGGGGAGCGGGTAGGATCAACCCCTTAGCAGCACTGGACATTCATAAAACATCCTACAGCTGAGAATCCAGTGAATGATGACATCTTCTTATAAAACTCTTTAAATTCCAGGGGGGTGAAAAAACCAAAAAAAGCAAAAAAAAACCCAAAAAACCCCCAAAACCTAAATGTATGAAATAAGATGATAAATTTTTTTTTTCCCAAGTAAGGAACTCTTCAGTCTGAATTCCAAGCTAAGCAGTTACACCACCCATTGAAAGACTGAAAGACTGTACAGAGAACACTCACCACTAGAGGACATATATAGCAATGTATCTATAGTCATAAATCTACAGTGACAAATCTAAGGAAAACTTTCTCCAATGTCTGTCAGCAATAGGTTTATGTCCCGACAACTTAAAACTGTTTCCCGTGATCCCTGCCTTTCAGCCTGTTAGAGTTCTGGCATCGCGAAATGCCAAAAAGAACCACACGGTTTTCCTCCCCTGCGCCTCTGGGTTGGTTGGCACTGTTGTTTACACACCTCCTCCCCGCTCCCTTCCTCCCACCGACAGCTATTTTTATCCCCTTTCGCCCGCCCGGGGCCGTGCTCCGCTGCCCGCCGGGCGCGGCGGTGCCGAGCGGAGCGGAGCCGGCGGCTGCCGCGCTCGTTTGGTGGCCGCCGGCCGCCACCTGCTGGAACCTCCTTCCTCTGACCGCCTCGGAAGCTCTTCCCGTCATGGCATTGACCGGCTTGTTCCCCGAGCCTTTGAGGAGCGAGGGAGAGGAGGCAGCGTGTGAATACCGCGGCACGGACTGTAACGGGTTAAGTCAGCGGTGGTCACACGGTGGGAGAGTGCCACGGTCCGTCTGTCTGATCTGTAGCGTGGTCCCGTATTTCAAAGTGTCTCACCAAGAACCAACTTTAAACACGTGTCCAGACGCTGTCTCCTATTCAGACTTTTGCTTTACCACAGAAACCGCTCTTGTCTCGGAGCACAGAAATATTATCCCTGTAGTATGCAGCCAACATACGCTGTGCAAGAAGAGATGGGTATTGCCCAATCCCTGGCTCTGTCTCCACAGAAGGAGAAACCAAAGAAGGGAACTGGGAAGCAACATGGAGTCTCTTGAGAATCAAAGCTGCAAACTGCACCACCAGTTGCTACTTAAAATGACAGCTAAAACCAAAATAGGAAATGTTGGCGTTCACATTTTGGTTTTATATAAAGGGAAAAAAGGATCTTGTGACCTCACCCTCTGAGAGCATTGCCATTTTCAGGGACATCAGCCTTCAACTTCTTCTTACTCTTCTGTCAGCAGCAGCTCTTTAGCCACCTGCAATTCCCGTTGACCTGCTTTCAGTGGTGGGGAGCGCACCTTATCTCGGCTCGCTTTGCCACGAAAGGTGGGACCTGGTGACCTAGTGAGATGTCTTCCACCACGTGCTGTTTTGTGGTTCTACAAAAGCAGGTTTGCTAGCAGAGTAGGTGAAGAAAAGCAAGTACAGCCACAGCAGCCGATAAAATCCCCTACGGAATTGGACTAAAAATACAGCAGAGAACAAAATCCCGGTAATCAGAGTGGTGGTGTGGCTGCCACAAATGGCTGGACAGTATTTGCCAGACCTTCCCGCCTGAGAATGCAGCCCATGGAGCTGAACTATACGAGAAGCTCATTGCACCTTAAAGGCTCAGAGCTATGAGCATCTTTTCCTCCATCTCCCTTCTCTCCCATGTTTGTTTTACCAGAAGTAACCTAAACTTACCCAGGCTCTTTGTCCTGTAATCGTTTGAAGTGTTCCCTCAGGCCCATTTGCTGCAGGAGTTAAGGTATTACTGAGATCAAACAATATGAAATCCTTAGAGCTGTGAAACTGCAGGATTTCCTGCCTCAGAGCTACAAACCCCTACTCTTTCATTCCACCAAGGAAGCACTGAGCTACAATAAACCCACATGCCTAGGGACTGGAAAGAGAAACAGGCATCTGTGTCAAGAACGTATTGTATTGGTATGGTTGGAAGGTACCAGAAATGTTCCCTTTGAAAGATAACAGCAAAAATTCTTCAGTCTACCACCGAACTTCAGAAAGGCCCGTGTCTGAAGTGCGACTGTTTGCACGCAACACGCCAGGTAAAACTCATCTTCAATTTGCTGTGAGGCAAGCTTCTCCTGCTAGCTGTGTAGAGATCCTAACTTCCTTTTCAGGGAGCAAATGAAAGCAGCACAGAGGTTAGTTTGTGCGTGCTGCTAATGCTACTCATCACTTGCTCCTTGCTCAGAGTTTCCTAGGCCACCCTGCTGAGATGGAAAGAAAGGGCCATGGTTGTGAACGTTGCATCAGAGGAGCCCCCATGCCACCGAGTGCTCCCCTGCCCTCCCGAGGCACACCTATCGTGGGAACGCAAAGGTGGAGGAAGAAAAGCGTCGCTCCTGCTAACAAAGCGCAAGTCAAAAATGTGGAAAGCAGGAACCCAGTGTAGAGCTGACAGTGAGGGAGAGCTGGGGGTTAGGAGGGGAAAGAACAGCAAAGCCACAGTCTGGGAGTGTCAACAAGGAGAGGCAGCTCCTCCCGCGCAAATGTGGGGGAGAGCACAAACATCCTGCTCAGGAAAGCAGCAGAACAGAAGCCGCTGTGGCTGTGGAAGGAGGAAAGCAGGGAAATTCCCAGTTATGGGTGCAGGCAGAGAAGGCTGTCAGCTGTGAAAGCAGGAGAAGGCCTGACAGGATGTCACGGGAGAGGGTATGAACAAAATCACCACCTACCGAAAAGGTCAGAGAGCGTGAGAACGTATTGCGGTCAGATGGGCCTTTGGTTTTCACACACAGATCTGAGAATTTCCATGAAGCTGAAAGAGCAGAATAAATAGATTTTAAAATGAGATCGTTAGAACCCCCTATGGCTGACCTGTGTGACAGGGACCACGGTTTCACTGCTGGCAGCTCCAGCAATCCAGTCACTCCTGTTTCAGCTAAGCCATAATACACAGCCAGCCCACCATGCTAAAATACTTCAGCTCCTAGCAGCCCTACTTTATTCTTTGCTAATTACTTTTTGATAATTACCCCTGCAGTAACAATAGGAAGAAAATTGCTGTGGTCATTTACTGTAGGACAGTGCAGCGGAAGGAGGTGATGATGATGATAATGAGGAGCTGTAAAGGGCTAAAGGAAGGAGAGGGTGTGGAGAGCAGGTCTTGCAGTTTTGAGATGCGAGCTTTCAAAGGACAGGAAAAAAAAGAAAAGAGTAAGGGCTTAGTGGAGACCACAGCAAATCAAGACAGAGCTTGGTTTCAGTAGGAATGTGGCAGAAGGTGACACACACTCTTGTTCTAGGAGCTGATGGTTTTCCTGCACTCAAACAGCTTCATCTGATACCATCCAATACTTTTAGCTATAGTAAAATAGTTGAGATTGTAGAGCAGAAAGTCTCCTAAAGAGTCTTTAGGAAAGAAAGCTGGGAAAAGAATCTGCAGTAACTCCTTACCCAATGTGGAAATGGTCAAGATGGAAAAATTAACCTGAAAAAAAAACACCACCCCACAAGCCCCTCTTCAGTCTCGGACATAAAAATCTCAGGTGGCACTGGCAGTGAGCACAACACCAGCCTCACTTCTGCAGGGGAGCAGGGAGCTCTGCTCCGCTGTGGCTGAGCCACAAATCTTAAGATACTGAATTAAGCTGAATTTGGTGCACCAAGTACTTAAAGATCCCAGAATCTTTATTCTCTTTTAATGACGTTTGGAGTAGCTGTTACCTTTAACAACTTCTTGCGGTCTGCTAACGCCTGCAGCGTGCGGCTTTCAGAGCTGCCAGCAATAAATGCCTCACAGCGCTCCCTGTCGTCGTGCTTGGCTTGTGCCACATTTCTTTCTTCACTCTTGGCTTCTTCCCCTCCCATCGGTTACTGGGGAACAACCATCACTGTTGTGGGCAGTTTATGAGGCAGTCCCATCCACAAGCGTAGCAAATCCTGAAGCGATTTGCAAAATGCATCAGGTTGCCTGTTAATGCATCGCAGATCCCTCTGACCCCCCCGTTAAAAATCACACATCTCTCGTAACTACCGTATCAACTGACCAGAGATTGTCTCTACCAAACCCATCGATCCAGACTCTGTAGGCTCTAGTAAACCCTACTTATGCAGTTCAAACTAATTTATTTGTTTGCCTCTGCTATGAGAACAGCAAAGATCCACTTACCCCAACGAGCGAGCGTGCAGCAGGCTGTGCCACACCGCAGCTCCAGCCCCTCAGTGCTGCTGTGACTTTTTGTTTTAAAATCCTGTTAATGTCTCAGGCTTTTCTTTGGGAGGATTGTTGCTGCCTCACCACCTGTTTCACCCACACGTTTTGCAGATTAACGACTGTCATACACTTCAGGATTCATCAGCAGGCGGACACAAAAGATGCACTTTTAATACTCCCTTTGGAAACAGGAATTAACCTCTGTTCAGCGACTCCTTCCGTTACCACCGGAGGAGGAGAGAACTTCCTCAATCTCGCAGGCGGACGCGGGGATCCCTCCCCAGGTCTGTAAGTGCTGCAGGGTGACACCTGGGGGGAGCCCCCAGGATGGTTCCAAAGCTCATAGCTAGAAGCATTGGGTGCTGCTTGCCCTGCCCTTGGTGGCAGTAACACACCCAAACACCCTGGAGGAGAGGAGGAAGCCTGAGGTTTTGGCCAGGCCAGACACAGCGACGTGACCAATACCAACTCAGGGGAAACCAAATCCACTCCCTTCAACTACAGAGGCACCCCAGCACACAAGAGCGTGATGCCCCGACAGCCATGACCCAGCCCTGGGGTGGTGGGGGGTATATGACCATCTGCAGCAGGAATGCACATTTCAGTAGCCTCAAGACCTTTCACAGATGTTAAAGTACATCACCAAAACTTCGTGAGGGGAAAAATAAGTACTTAAGATTTGATTGAAGAGAACTTCTTCCCTCCCCCCCCATCCATAAAGTTCAAGATCTGTTAAAATAATCATGGCCAAAGCCCACTTATTAGGCAAACAAACATTGGTGGGGGTTTTGCACCTTCAGCCATCGCTCCCGTTCTGTGCTATGCGCAGTGTGAAGGAAGACACTGGGCAGAACTGGGCACAAAGCAGAGTATCAACTGCCAAGCACAGTTAACCCAAAAGTATTTCTTTGCATCTCCAAATAAATCACAAGTTTTCAAACCAACTAAATCAAGAACTTGAATTTTGGAACCAGAAATTGCTTTCAGGTTTCACTGTTTCATAAGGTAGTTTATATAGCGGGTGTGATTGTGGGTGGCTCGTGACCTGGTCAGACTCTGTCAGACAGGGAGCAGTTGCTGTCCCCTTTCAGACACATCACAAGCTTGGGAACAGCTGCACTGAACACCTGATGTCACATCTAAGCATTTTAATAGTTCTAATAATTTAAATCCACATACATTTCAACTTTTCAAACTTAAGAGCTCCAAAAGCTGGAATTCTGCCCGTCTAACAACTATTAAATAAAAAACCAGAAACAATGCTTTTTGACATCATTATTTTGCACTTGAACTGTAAAAAGCCAAGATGCTGTAAAAAAAGCCCATCGTTCTATAGAAACTCCTTTCCCTCTTCACCCAAAGGAAGCGTTGTGCTATTAAAAGCAGAACCTAAGCGATGTTTACTCGTAAGGAGAAGCTCTCTCTGGCTCAGCCCTTTGTGCTGTGCTCCCGCAGTTGAGTCTCGGGCCCGGAGAGGGCAGAGCAGCGCTCAGGAACCAGAGCAGAACATCCCCAGCGTTTCCATCAGAGACAAACTGCCCGTTACTGCGGCCGAACGACTCCAGAGGACACAGCTGGGCCACAAACGTGAAGAACCAACAGGACGAGACAAGATTTGATAAAGTCATTTAATGGAAAATGTAAAACCCCTTTCAACTTCAATGTACAAAGCATGTGTAACACTTGCACTTTTAACAAATTAAAGCAAGCCAATGTTTTAAAAAAATACATCATTGAATGTATATATGTATATATTTACATAGCATATTAAGTTTAATATTTAGCTTTAAAAGTTCACATAAATTTTACCAAAATGAGACAATTTTTAAATAAATTACACCTTTTGAAAACGTTTAATTGTACACTGAATAGCTTCAATAAAATACTGAAGTGTCTGTATTTAATATCTACTTTATATACTTTCTATTTTACAAAGTTTACAATTATTTGGCAGTTATTTTCAGATTATGACATGACTGCTGTGCGGACTCAGCAAGATCCCAAATGCAGGCAATAGCTGGTGTTTGTGTCCTACTCTCACAGTAACTGTCTCAATGTAGTGAAAAATATCTGAATTATTTTAGCAAACTGTACAAGTCACATTTACATTTGATCAACAATATAGCATAGAATTTTGTGGGTTTTTTTTTTTTTCCAAAAATAAATACATAATCTTAAATCTTTGACATTTCACAAACTTCATGTACATTATAATACAGGACAGCAGAACACTGCCTAATTGTTTGCAAGTCTAGCGTGTAATCACAGTGGCTGTGATACGAAGCTCTAACGCTGCCGTGTTGTTAACGAGTAAATACGATGACTACGTTTTCTTGGCACTGATGGTTTGTGAAGCTTGATGTGCATACTGTTCATAGATTAGAAAAAATAGCCTCCATCGGATGTTAACACACACACAAAAAAAGCAGAGCGCGCTTAGTTTTCATCCATGTCTTCCATTTCACCTTCGTGAATCTTCAAAGCTCTCACCATTTCTTTAACTGCATGATACAAGATATTTTTAACCTGCAAGAACATCAGACAGATTTCAGTAAGGCCCAGGACCTCGGAACTCTGCAAAGCAGCTGCATTTAGGACTGATCCCTAAGCCTTATGGATGGAAGAGAAGTAAGCCTACATCAAGCCAGTCCAAAAGGAAACACCTTTTTACACGATTTAAAATGTAACGTGAAATAAATAAAACCAGCAAGATGAGGGAAGAGGCTTTTGCACCCTTGGCATTCAGGCTGCTGCTCATTGTTATTCTGTGTGAACAGCAGCAAGGAAGTAGCTCCACGCACCGCTCTGCATTTCAATGAGCCCGAGCATGCCCTGCCTTCCCAACAGCTTCTAGAGCAGAATTCATTTCCTACCTGCAGTTTATCATCATAATTGATTTCTTCCTTGGACAGCCTCAGCTCCTGCGTTAAGTGAAACGACTGCACAAGATGTTCTGGAGACACAAAGTCTTCAGTTACTTGAACACAGCTGTGAAAATTTTGCACCTATCCGAAATAACAAGAAGAAGAAACTGATAATTAGTATTTTGGGGGTTATCCTGTGGCAGATACCTGAGAAAAGAGTGGGCCTTGAGATCTCCCAAACCACAGGCTTGCGAGACTAAAGGGCATCTTTCTATGTTTTCTGTAGAAAGCAATCAAGCGTATTCGGCTTATCCAAGTGAGCTTCTGGCAAAAGGTACACTTGGAACACCCCACATCTGCCTGTGCTCCGGCGCTGCTTCTGGTAGTCAGCCCTGACATGAATTCCCTGTTCTCCCTTTCACCAGCCACGCAGGTGCTGCACAGCCGCTTCCAGAACAGCCCGCTGGCGCCCAAGCCGCACGCCAACTCCACAGCAGCCCTGCCCTGCAGGACCCGGCTCCTCAAGCCGTGCTGGAAGCCTGCTCTCTGCCAGGCAAGCCTGCTACGGGTGCTGAAGAGTACATGCCCGTGGAAATGTTTTAAAGAAGAAAAAAACCAAAACCAAACCAACCATGAACAAAGAGGCAGGTTCAGAAGGGAGGTGGGAAAAAAAGAATCCTCACTTTTTTTTTTTCTCTGAACATCTCTTACTGATTAGATGCAACTATTGAGAGAGTCAGACGCCATCTCCTGCCACCCACGTCTCACCTGGAGAACGGGGGAACGGAAAAGACACTTCCTGGTTGAGTCTGGACTACCAACTCCTGTTTGTCCTCTTCAGGAACATAGAGAGTGTCAGGTTTTCACCCTTAAACCCTTGCAATTCAGGCCCTGATTCTTCAGCATGTCAAAAATCTCATTTCCCCAGATTCCAACGGCTGCTCACGAAGTTGTGCAACATCAATTCCACAAACTGAAAAGCCTGGGCAGTGGGGAGGGAGCACATTTGCTACCCTGGCAAACAGTCCCACCCTGCTCAGTACTGATGAAAATCTGCATGTTTTTAAGATCAAGTCCAGCAAAATCTAGATTTTTTTTTTTTTTTAATTTCTTTTTTTAATGCATACTCTTAAAGTTTCCATTGTGATACCTGACATTCAAAAAACCTTTGGGGGCTACACAGTTGAGGACACTTAAGTTATTCTCTTGTTCACACTGCCAGTGCCTGATTTTCTAAGGTAGGTCACCCCCTTACAGGTGAAATCCCAGGGGGTACCCCCTGTCTCAAGACTAGCATTGTACGTGGGGTGTCTGCAGCCTCGTCACCAGCAGGGACAGAGCCATGCTGCTCCCTCCTGCAGATTAATCAAAGAAGAAGTAATTCCAGAGATAAAGAGGGTTTGTTGATGCCACACAATTAGCGAACTGCAGAAAGCCACAGGCAAGGAAACAGCTGCAGAAGAGCCACCGCGAGGCTCCCACCAGCGCTGGGGAATTTCCTAGAGCTTGGGCTGAAAGGTCTGCGCTGTGCAGCCGGCTCCAGCCCCCTCTCTTCCCTCACAAGCTTCTCACCTCTTTCAAGTCTCTACCTGCCCTCGTTTTCCTTTCCACCCCATGCAAATCCCACACCACCCTTTCACTTTCTCCTCACCGAGACAAAGTTTTACCACCTCCCTCCCTCTGTCCCAGAGCAAGCAGTATTTGTTGCCCTCAAATCTTTCATTCTGCTGTGCCTTAAACCTCCTTCCCTTCCAGGGCTTGTCCAACTGGTGCTTTAGTCTGTGTGCGCAGGACAGATTTCACCTGGCCGGTGTGGCACTAACCAGAGGAATCCCCTGCTGACAGCCCACAGGCAGTTCTATTTGTAACATTTATAACACGAGCTGATACAACGACACACACAAAGAAAGATCTTTTGCAATGATTCCCCTGGGGTTTGTGGGGCGAGGCCTACAGCGCTCTCGCAAGTGTGCCGGTTCCAGCCACAGCGAGAGAACAGCTTCGCCCCCAGCCCACGCGGAGCAGAGGTTTTCCAGCAGGGCCCAGGAGATGGGTGGAGCATCAGAAAAGCCTCAGACCAGGGCCAGGACAGGGAAAGGTGCGTGGGCAGGGAGGAAAGGGCCCTCTGTCCTCACCACTCAGCAGTCTGCCTCCTCCCCTTATGCGGAGGATCAGCCCCTTGCTGCACGGCTTAGCTCCGAGGCCAGCGCTCAGCCCAGCAGCTCCCAGATCTTTATCCTACATCCTTATCGTACCACTGCCAGGATCTCACATTCTCTCCAGCATGTTACTTTACCACCTATAATCCCGTGGTTAAATCAAGATAATATCACTATAAATGCCAACACTGTAATATCCTGTTCTACTGCAAACCAGTTTTGCAGGTAGCCTGAAAAACACATTTCTATCATTGCCTCAAGTATTTCTAGCTTTTAGTTTACCACTAAAAATTTGAAGTCACTAAACTAAAACCAGGGAGGTCATCCCTAGAGGATGACTCTGATGGAGGACGATCCAGAGCAGCAGGAAGAGTGAATCATTCAAAAGAACAGTAAAACCCCCCTTTTTTCAGCCGGGGACATTTCCAAGGAGAGCTGAGGGAGGGCTCTCTGTTACAAGTGCCCGAGACAGAACAAGACTCAGACACAAGCAAAACAGGGGACGCTTCTGAGCTCCCCTACTTGTCCAGCCAAGAAGAAAGGAGACAGAATCCTCAGCGCATCAGTACATTCAGGGAAGCATCTGCAGAGGACACCAGTCCAAGGCTGTATCTATTTCTGGTTTCCCCGAGAGAGAGCGAGCAACTCCCCCCACAAGAGGTACTGCCAAGGCTACTGCGACAGTCAGAGCTCGGGGGGGCCTCTCCCTCCCACCCCATCGCTGGAACAGTTTGACTTTGCTTACTCAAGTGATCACAAGGGGATGTGACTGCTGTCTGCAAGTACACAGGGAGGATGGGGAAACCTGGGAAATGAGAGGCATGCTTTATGCTATCATAAAATATTAAAAACAAGCTACTGAAAAGCTAGACATGAATCCATAGAAGCTGGGGGTCTGGGGGGGGAGAAGAATATATATGCAGAAGGAATACACACAACCTCCTCCCTCTTAGAGCAGTAAAATGCTAGCCTAGCATGTCAGAAGCAGCAGTGCAATGACAATCCCAACTGGCTCAAGGATAGCAGTGTCTGAGCCACACTACACAGTGACCACAGGCAGCCGGGCTCCCTTACTCCATCTCTCAGCTCCACAACATTACTGATGAGCAAATAAAAATGCTAATCTGCCACTAAATTTACTATCGACTCTCATCCAGTTTTAAGATTCACGATGTGCATGTAAATCTGAAACACTGAAGATGTAAACTTAAAAATAAGTCTGAACAAGAATACCTACCGGGTGAAGTGTTTAAATGTGCTTTGTATATACGAGGTGTTAGTGCCGATCCCTAAGGTCAGTATTTATGCATCTCTGTACAGAGTACTACATATGTACATGAAAGAACACGATACTTTCATTTCCTCCTACGTGGCAGATTCACAGGAACTTCTTACTGAAGATGAAAAGGTTCTCAGCTTCACCCACTAAGGTTTAAAAACACCATGTCATTAACTCCTTGGTGCCAGAAGGTAGAACATTACCACTTCAAAAGCAATCTGGAATTTAAAGCCAAGGAGATAAGAATGGTCTTATTTTTGGTACTTAAACCTATGAACTGCAGGGAAGCCTGGAACATTCCCACCTACTCCATGGTTTATATTCTGGGCGCCTTTATATAGTGCCACATGCTGTATAGAACAAATTTCCCAGTATGTTTGGTTGGGTTTTTTTCCTGTGGGTTCCCTTTTCAGTCCTGTATCTGGGATATCTCTTGTGTTTTGAGAGATCAGAGCAAGGTTACTGGAGAATGCAATAGAAATCTAATTGACTCTGGGAGTCCCAACTGCTTTAGCCCAGCAGAAGCTAAGAATAACATCAATGCCAGACACTCCTTTGTGCCTTTGTGAAGCAACATCAAGCCCTGTAGCCGTGGTACAGGGAAAGGCAACCCAAAACAACCCAAGATTTGGTCAGAGAGGTTTGGTTTTTTTCCCCCCCATCTTTCTTTCTTTTGCCAGAAAACTAATCCACACAGATCACCCAGGGTTAATGCAACGCCACGTGAGACTCATCTAAACACCCACTGGAGTGACAAGGGCATCTAGTCTGGGTAATGTACCTGCTGCTTTCAGTGCCCCAGCAAGTGACACTGACACAGTCAGCAGACAGATTAGGGACATAACCCCTGTCATCACTACAGCCCAGTCACGTTTTCCCCAGAGAAAACCCAGTGCCAGTCACGGTGAGATGGCAAGTCATTGCTTCCTCTCTGCCCAGGAGAGGTGGCAGCTGGAAGCTGATCTGCAGATCAGAAACCAAACAGCATCTTCTTTGGAAAGGCTTGGCCTCACTTGAACCCAGGCAGAGATCAATGATAACTTTTAACAGCAAGATGCTCTACAGTCCCTACTGCAGGGGGGGATGCTCCT
The DNA here is from genome assembly GCA_024605025.1 of Megaceryle maxima. Classification (NCBI taxonomy): domain Eukaryota; kingdom Metazoa; phylum Chordata; class Aves; order Coraciiformes; family Cerylidae; genus Megaceryle; species Megaceryle maxima. The sequence goes on along the minus strand of JANHGN010003741.1, from coordinate 49,106 downwards.
CATGCCTTGATAGTCAGCTACCCAATTAGTGGGGCTTGACAGCTGGCAAGACAGCAAGAAAGCGGGCTCCACTTCCTGCTGGAACAGGACAAGGGTCATGAAGTGAAGAAATAAATAAATCCACAACTGCCCAAAAATCATTATCTAAACAATTGTGCTTTCTTCCTCTTTTCACCAAGGAGAAGCAGTTTACACACTGTGAGAAAAAACCACCCGCCAAACAAAATAAACAAACCCTACCCGCTGGGAGAGGACTGAAGGCTGCCACACAGATTCATTCTGTTTCTCTAGCACTGCCCTACTGGCAGTACATTCTTCTTATGTAACTGAGAATTAAATCAGCCCAGCTGCTGCAAAGATGATACCAGTATTTCTGATGGCAAGGGAAACTGCCAGAGGGACAGCGATGACTCCCTGGTGATTGACATATCTTCTGTGTAAAAAGGAGCTTAATGTGGGACAGGAAAACAACCTCCAAACCTGTTACAGAAACACCCCACTACACTCAAACTGCCTCTACAATTCTACAGCTGAAGACAAAACCAATGACACCTCACATCTGGGTGTTATCTGCTTGGGTTGTCTCTCCCTGCCACTCCAGGGTTAGGTCAACTTTTGGTTTAGAAGAAAACAAAACAAACCAAAACTTACTAACCTGAATTTGCCAGAAGTTAGAAGTGGAAAGAAAAAAAAAAGTGGCTAAATAGTCTGCTCATTTTCCATTTTAAAGGAAAAAAGGAACTGTATTAACTCAAGTGTTCAAGCTGCTGCATGCTCGTACTGGCTAGTGAGCTGCACAGGCACGTGTACCTTATTATACCTTCCTGAACCAAGGGATAACAAAACCTACTTGAGTAGAGATGGATTCTGTCTTGGAAAAGAAAGTCATTTTATTGTATTTATGTTATTGAATCCCATAGGTCTTTAAAGAGATGCACGTTACCTGATGAAGTGCTCCTGCTGGTAGAATAATAGCATCACCAAGAAACTGAATAACCGTACAGGTTTTCACTCCGTATTCCTCAAGAAGTCTTTGGCGAAGTTTTTTGTTCACATACCAACTCTGATCACGTATCGGATCGTGCTCTGGTAAAACTTCTAAGCCTTGCTCTTTTGCGATCTGTAAGTACAAAAAAAAAATCCCACATCACTTTGAAAAGAAGCTGAACCTTTTCCTGGGAAGTTGTAGGTACACCTCACTTGGAAAGCAACACTACTGTGTTCCTGATAGCCAAATGAGAATTTGGTTCAGGACTCAACCTCAAGCAAACTGAGAAGTCCCACTGAAGACAGGTGAAGAACTCCCACTCCAAAAGGCAGAGCTTTAGACAACACGGCACAGTAATTTATTAATAAGCAATGCATTCTCTACATGACTTCTTTCATCAGGAAAATAAAATCTGACCTCAAGAGTTCCTACGCTGCCAAGTCCTCAAGCTTACACTCTTCAGTTGTCACACACACCCAACACCACAACTTCAGCTCAGGAAAACTGCAGCACGTTAAACAAAATGTATGGTCCTGGGCAACCTGCTCTAGGCAACTCTGCTTGAGCACGGGGCAGGACAGAAGGCCATGAACAGGTTCCCCTCCCATTTCACTCTGTGCTGTTTTCCTACCATCCCATCAAGGAATTCAGAAAAATGATGGATAGAGAAAAAAAAAAAAAAAAAAAAAAAGAGAGAGA
>JANHGN010003741.1:0-47409 GCA_024605025.1 Megaceryle maxima | reverse complement strand
AAGGGAAAAAGTAAAAAAAATTGGACCCCATAAAGAAATTCAAAAAAAAAATGGATAAAAAAAAAAAAAAAAAAAAAAAAAAAGAGAGAGAGAAAAAGATACTTCCTGACAGCAGCAGACTAACTGCAACAACCATTTCTCACCAAGTTAACCACAGGGGAACAAATAATACCCTTAATCAATTAGCAATTAATCAATCTTAGTGACTAAAGAAAAGAAAGCAACTAAATATAAAAACCACATATTCAAGCCACCTGTGATGCCTCAGGAGACAATTCTCTCACTAAACCCATCGATTTTTATTCATATTGATATTAAATATACTTAATTACGTGATGCAGCACTTGAAACTGTTCTTATGCATACTGTTCTTCCTTCTGTATCAATGAGCTACTGAGATTTTTCTCTCTTATCAGCCAAAGTAGTCCCAAGGTCTACTCATCAATTAATCTCCAATTCAGTATTTCCAAAATACCACCACATCAAAAATACACGGTAGTACACGATTCATTCTGGATACCATGGCAAACTGTGGCCACAAAAGGACAAACTTTATTACGTGGCATCTTAAGCGCTTCTGTTTTAAACCTGCTGGCTCCAGGACTTGCACAATATCCCTGACTTGTTCTGAAAGAAAAAATGCTGAATAATGCTCTCAGTGTCACCCTAATCCCTTGCATTCCCGTTTTTGTTCACAACTCTCTTCTCCAAGCTGAAAAGCCACCATCTACTTATGAACAAACAGAAAAAGAGTCCCTGTGTCATTAATAACCTCATGGAATTAGCTGTGTTTTATTTACTAGTGCTCATTTTTCCCCACAGTTCATCTTCCCAAAGAGCAACGTTTGAGTCACCAAAGGGACTCAAACACCACCTTACTGTCCAAGAGAACCTTTACTGCTCAATTTCTTAGGCTCTTCCTGCTTGCAACAGAGACCTTGGCTTCCAGACTGTTTACAGATCCCTTTGGTTTAGCCAGTTAAAACCCATCTGATTCTTTTCCCCCCACAGCAGAAGACAGTGAAGATAAGAAGTCTTTCCCCAAGCAATGTTGTGATTTTGGTATTTCTATGTCACCTGTTATGACCACCCTCTAGAACATGAAAGCATGCTAAGGACAGGGCACAAAACTACTTTCAAGATGGTATCTCTAGATTTAATGCCACTGGTGACCATCCATGGCCCAGTGGTGGATGTGCATCCTATGTGGGTAAGTAACGACCCGAACGTTTCCCATGTGGCTCTAGCTTGCCCACCACATGCTGCCAAAGGAAGACCTGCCCCATCGCTAACGTTGAAGAAGTTTGCTGCCCTGGGGTATGTTATCCCCCACCACATTTATCTTCCCTAAGAGGCAAGGCAATGTCCTTTGAGCTGATGTGACACGAAAGTCCTTATGAAGATCCCTGGCTGCTGAGTTGCAAGGTCAGGGCTTTCTGCATGGGACAATTCACAAGAATTCAGCATCTGATAATGCAAGAACAGATCACACTGACAGAAAGACATCATCCTGCAAGCTACCCTTTTTACCAGAGAAGGACAAGAACAGATCTTCATGCCCTCCTGAGCTGTCAGGAGTTTGCTGGCTACCTGTAGTTCTTAACAAGTGCATACATACCATGCTACAGATTTTATTTGCTGATGATGTGGCAGGTCAATTATAATTTCCTATAAAGGAAATACTAATTACCCTTCCCCACGTATAGAGGTGGGGTTTGTGGTTTTTGCCACCCCCCTCTGATTTAACAGTTCCTTACATAATATTTATGAACCATCTATTATAAAAATCTAACCTTCTGCAGAAACTCCCGTATCTTGTCAGCATCTTTGCCAGCATAAATGTGCCATAAAGCACCAGGTAATTCACTTGAGTCTTTCAACCGCTTCCTTAAAAGGTCATCCAAATCTTCCTCTTCGAATTTCTTCAAAACTCCTAAGATTCAACAAAACCACTTTTTGTAAGTGAGACAGCAGAAAAACTTTAAATGTCTTCTTTCTGAATTTCTTGAGAGAGACTGAGCAGGTAAAAGTTTGCTGAATACAAACAAGGCCCCAGGTGATCCTTTCTGTTTGGTGTTTGTAACTAGTTACTAGAACAAGTAAGTTCTGTAAGTACCCTGAAAACAATGTTTAATTTTTAAACTTTTTTTACATTTCTTGCATTTGATAAGAGTGCATTCTCCTAACCTGAAATAAACCAGCAGGGCTGGCTTATTTTGGGCAAGAAAAAATAGAAGGTGAAAAAGGTGTTTTCCTGCAGTCAGCAAAAGCAGCGTTTTGCGTGCTGTTCTGGAGCAGCTACTCAAGGTAGAGCTCTCCCAACGCTCGAGTGCTGCTGCCATTAACTCCATGCATATGGAAGTGAACACAAAGCAAACACAAGACAGCAAACCTTACTGCAGCTCAATTAGTCACACCCAAAATCTACATTTGCTGATTACAGAACAAGAGGACAAAAGAGTAAGGGGAAAGAAACTATTCCAGTGATTTAAAGACCATTTCACATAAGGCATAAACCTCATACAGATGACTTAACATACACCAATTTAAGCTCTCCAGTGCTGAGAAATTACATTACAGTCCAAATTCAATGGAGCAAACACAGTGCATCCAGAGGGAGCAGAACAAACAAAAGGGTTGGCAAATACATCATCCTGACATAATTGTTAGAACTACCCCAGCTTCCAGAGAAAATCCTTCATCCTGCACTCTCATTAGCTCTGCCAGCCCCAGCACAGGAGTGCTACATCGATTATAGATAATGCCCAAGAGAGTGAAAAGAGTTTGATATACCACTGGTATAGTTTGATATACCATATACCAGTTCATAATTCATGAACTGCAGCATATTTTATGCAGAATTCACGTGTGTGCAAATACTTAAAGAATCTCCCAGGTTTAAGCAAGTACTTATGGATGTCTTTCACTTCAGAATGCTGTCAGTTTTAAAAGTGACAAATCACTCACTCCATCTACACCTCTGACAATGAGCTTCCCCTTACCTGATTTGGAAAGTACTCCGTTTCCTTTTGCTATGCCAACATAAACAAGGATGTTCACGACATCAGAAACTTCAATATGGAGATTTGTGGTTCCTATATCATGGTCTTTAGTAGCAGCCACACCTATGTTACGAGATCAGATTAGGGTTTGTTGCATATTCCCACACAAGCAACAGCTAACTGAAAAGAAATTTCTGAAGCCACGCTCAGCATCACAGGAATGCATTTTATGTGCAGGCAGGCTTTAATGGGAAAGCACTGAGCTACACAGAGCAAAACCATGCTTTTGTTTCACTTGCCAAACCAAGAAAATGTTACTTTTTAACAAAGACCTTGAGCTATCACTTCACCCAGGCAGCTGTCCTTATATAGCAGCTGTGTCAGAGCAAACCACATTTCAGCAAAGTAACTGAAGACCTTTTCTGACCACTATGTTCCTTTCAACCTTTCGGGTTGTTCTCAGCAGAATGTAAGTACAATGAATACACAAGTTTATCAAATCAAAGGTGTCACTTTTTTGCCTGGCTGTAAGCCAAGCTCTTAATCAGAAGACATCCCCAAGCAAAGGGGAAAAACAATGCTGAGATTTCTTTATGACCAGAACTATGAACACAGTAGTATTTCATGAAGTATTTTGCCATACTGCATTGTTAAAGACAGGACCTGTCTTTGTGTAAAAATAGCTAATAATATGTTTTACAAGACTATAACAGCCCCAAGAAAATATAGGAAGAAATGCAGAAGCAAATTAACTCTGATGCCAGAGGTTCATGTGCTGCTAATATGCAACAACAATTTCTCCAACAGTCAGCGAACAATTATCTTCCAAGCAAGCTCAGCTTTCTGTGAAGCACTGTAAGATGGGATACTCCACACTCCTAAGGGAAGAGGGAACTGCTACACTTCCAGGGCATGGCATACTCACCATATGCACTGCACAGTCTGGGTCCCAAATCTGGACGGACAAAAAATCCTGGCAGATGAGAAGCCAAGTTTAATTTTCCTTCTGGACTACAATATTCAGGCAAGGGTAAGCTTTTTAATAAGTCCTCGTATCTGGAGAAGAAAAAGATGAATGTAACTGAATTTTTGTCATTACACACAGAGAGAAGAAAAAAGAAAAAAAATAGGAGTCATGACATGGAGACTTGACTTAAAAAGTATCTTAATATTAAACTCAAGTACCTCGCTGGCATCATAGCCTTGAAATCTTCACCAGAAGGCCAATCTTTCAGCTTCAGTAGAGCAGTTTCCCCATTTTTTATTTTCTGCCGTTCTGTAACACAGAAATTACTGAAAATGACTACACTGTAGGTGTTTTACTTCATTCAACTGCAATACATAACTGAACTCATAATACATATATTGTCTATAAAGATTTCATCTAGAAAACAAGGAGATAATTGATTTTGAGACTCAGTATGATACAAATCAAACTCAGCTAATGGAGGAACAGTGACATTTGCTCAGTTTCTTAGAGCTGACTAGGGTACTAGTGCATCTTGAGTTCTGCAAAGGTACAAAAATACAAGTTTCCATCACATTCTCTGGAAACAGATCATCTAGAGCTTTCTTTTTAAATTAAGGTCCCTTCAAAGCCTCAAGATCCATTAAAAACCAAATTTAACTGCATTTTCTAACATTGCCCATATTCAGAATCAATAGCATAAAAAAACCTCTGAAGTAACATACTTGAAACATCTTCAAAACCATCCCAGAACTCCTTGACATTAGTGTTTGAAATAATACTGTCTTTGCAATTCAAGATATCAGCTTGCTGATTGCCAAAATCTAGGCTGATTGACTCAGCTTTCCACAGGCTGAAGTTCATTTTCTTATGCATACCGGACACCAAAACAGGCTGTAAAAAAAAGAAATAAACAAAAAAACCCCTCATCCTTTTGCAAGTAAACACCTCCTTCAATTAAACTGGAGTACAAATGCATCTGAAACACACACTGGTCCTGCTGAGCTGGTAACATTTCCTCCAACAGCAACCACACCCAAGACGTCACACACACACACTGTTTTTAAATTTGATTCTCCATAACAGTAATTTCTTATTTAGAACTAGCAGTTAACTGAAGTTTAAGCTACAAAAGGCTCATATGTGGGCCATACTTGACAAGCTTTTGCTCACTGCTAACGATACATTTTCAAAGAAAGTCAGGCAAAATGGTGCTTCAACACAAATTCCCCCCGAGTTCATACTGAGGTCACTTTACAGACCGAACGGCTCAATACCTACCCGTCCTTGTTTCCAGCACTCTTTGAAGAGCTTCCAGTTGTTGTTGTTTTTATGGTCTCTGAGCCACAAAACATGCTTATCACAGATCCACGAATACTGAATATCACTGTACCGTTTACTGCAGTCATCCTGAATACATTTTCTCTCACCCTTTGGCTCATCTTTTATTTCAGATTTTACATTTATCTTTGGCGCTCTGTTTGGTGGAATCTTGTTTTCTACTACTGAAGCAATTATGTCATCAAGAATGTTTGGCATAGTCCTTCCACTCTTGCCACTCTGTCAGAAAACAAACAAATGTATGCTTAGAACAGTGTAAAAATGAATAAAGTTAATGCAATTCCTTTTGCAGCACAATGACAACATTTTATCACCGATTAGAAGCTTGCAGTTACCTACTTAGTTTGTAGAAAACTGCAGGTATTCTTACACAGGAGTTAGAGGTACACAATTATTACAAAACTCCATACGCTGGAATCTTTTCTTTTGTCAGGTTAAGGCTTTAGCTTCGTGGACATTTTCTTCATAGCATGTACCAACTATCACTATACACATACATAAATCAAACATTAAGGCAAATGCCTGTAACAACATTTTTTGAGTATTTAAAGCAATACAGTTATCAGACTGCTTTAATCAAATGTACCCAAACAAATTCTCATCATTATATCAAATCCTGGTATAAAAGACTTACTGCTGTTCCTGTAGAGTAAACTGGAGCAAAAGCAATACCAGCATCCGTAGAGCCTAGACGCAGTTTGCCCGCTGTTGTAGTTAATAAATCTCGTAAGGTTGAGCCCTGCTCATTGTTCTGGGATGCAGGAGGGGAGCTTTTACAGTTCTGGGACTCCAAATTATCCTGGTCTTTCTCCTCTTTCGAATGCTTTCCAGAAGGACACTCTTTGTTCTCTAAAATAAAAACAATCAGCACATTTTGAGAGTGCCGTACCACAATGCAGACGTAGGAACAGCACCAGGATCCTGCATTTTATAGTGGTGGTCATACACTGTAGCACTAGCACTTCATCCACCTGACAACACACCAGAGGGTGAACTAGATCTTGCGAAATGCAGTCAAACAGCGTGACCACGAACAGGCCTTCCTCAGCATCTCAGACATGCAGCTGAGAGAGGACCTGTCGCAAATGAGAGCTGCTGTAGGCGGGAAATACTGCCACATCACACCTGCTTTCCACTGGTGGTGGTTCTGGTAACAGATTCTGATGCCACCAGAAGGCATTGCAGTTTCAAGATTAAAATTTGGGGCTGGGACAAACATTTTATTTTCTTTTTGGTGAACAGAAAAACTGTGTGATTTTTTTTTTCTTTCTAATTAATTCAGTTAGGTACCACCGGTGCCCCCGAAGTCACAGATATGGAATGGCAATTTCAAACATATACCTTTCTTTTCTTCTCTGGCTTTCTGCTCTGCAAGATCAGCTAACCAATGCAGCGGCGACTGGGATTCAGGCGGTGTTAACTTGCTGTCTGTGCTTACATCACTCCTTGGACTTGTATTACCATTCGTCTCAGACTTTTGAGGAGTATTCTGCTGTTGAGACTCAGGCATGCACAGAGAAATTTTATTACTGTGGTTAAGGACATTCTGCAAAACCTGTAAGGAACAAATTTATTTTTAAGTACACAACTTTGCTGTAATGCATTTCAAAGACAAGGCTAGTGTGGAACCACTGGGCAGCACAATTAAAATGTAACTGGTAACTTTTTGAAATGTAAACATTCCCCAACGACTCCGAACACCTGAAGAAGCTGCAATGTATATTCACACATTTTCAACTCACCTGAGACACACCATTCATTGCAGGGAGCTTGCCAGCTTGTGTGCTCTGCTTGCTGGTACACTGACAATGGGATTTCATTTCAAATTTTTCTCTAATACTGTGCATAGCATCTAGAAGATCTGTCAAAACTGAAAGGCAATTAAGAACAAAACCATCAGCAGCCCTCAGACATTTTGTGACACTCTTTACAATACACACACTGTGGTGCTAAAATGCTATCTCCAAACCTTTTAAAAATTAAAATACTAAAAATGCTAAATGTAGCACTGAAAGATACTATTAAAAGACTGTCCACTCCACCTTAAAGCTTGTGCAGAAAGAGACAAGGTTTTTAATTAAATAACTGCACACTACTCTTCTGAATAATCCAACCTTCACTCTGAATTCCCATGGCATGGCACACACCAAGCAAGCCAGTCATTCATTATTTACTCCTCACTGTTCAACGGGTGCATCATTGCTTCATTTAATAAAAACCATCAAACTTTAGACTGAAGTGAGCTGCATCTTGACAGAAAAATTACTACGTGATCATGTCATGTAAGGCTATTTGGTAATGGGTACGCACAGAAGAACAAAACTGATGTTATGTAGGCAGTCTTCACTGTGCTGTTTCCAGATGAGTGGTTCACTTCACAATTTAAAATTAAAACCAGTTTCAGTCTGGAACCTGTTCTGGGGAATGTCACAATTTGAATTTATTATGGAATCTAACCAACTTTCATTTCTACCTGAACTAACATGCAACTACCCATAAAAGAATGGCTGGGTCTGTATTTCCAGCTTAAAATAACTTGGGAATTTACCTAACAAGTTTGAGGGCACATCTGAGCTTTCTGTTCCCTGCTCTGCATCAGTGCTGCCAGAGATCACAAGTAAAGTTGTGCTAACAACAACCACCACACCTAACTGCACTTCTTCACAAAACTTTCTTGGTTTTAAGAAAAAAAAAAATCTGAATTTAGCTGGATTTAGGATTACTGATTAGCTTTTAATTTATCCCAAGTTTCTTCACTGCATTTTGCTTTAGGATGCTCCATCAGAGGTCCAATGAAAACAGCACTTTTTTTTTTCCTCCTCAGTCAATGGGACAGAAGACAGTGGAAAATTCCCCCCAAGTATGTTGCCACATAATGCTCCTCGGCAGTACCACTGGAAGATTTTAACTGCTAAGGTGAGATTTATGAGTTACACCCTAGCTGTTTTATTCTACTCTGAAAAGGTGCAAAACAGTCACAGCAAGTACCCCCAATTTCTCAACAGCCCATCCCCAAAGCCCCTTCAGACATCTGTCACCATGCTCCTCTTTCTCTTGCCATCCTTTGCCCCTCGCTGTTAACTGAGCCACCTGACACAATTGGCAGGTTTTTAAATGGAAAATCAGAAGTTTGTGGGTGGTCTTACCAGAGCCTGGAATAATCTGGGTCGGCATCAGGTGTTTGTGATCATGAGGCTGTCCCTTCACACACTTCATCCAGGCGTACAACTCCTTATCTGAAAAGCAGCATTGCCAATAGTTTTCCTTTACTTACACAGACAGACCTAACTACCATTTTCACATTTGTTTTAGTTAGGAATTTAAGTCTAACGTCCTGGTACCGTGTGACAAAGATTTGCTATACAAGGGCTACTTTTCACAACAAGATGTTTTAACGATACAGAAATCTGAACTATCAGGACCTTTAACAAAGGCCCTTGCCAGTAACCTCAAAGTCTTGAGGTATATTCCCTTTATTACCTTTAGCAAGTTGCCAATGCAGCGTAAGCCAAGATGCTTTACAGTTGCTATAGAGGCTGTGAGACTCCCCTGACGAATTCTAACTCACAAAAGAGACACAGCTAGGCTGCAATTGCACGGTTTTTAATTTGACACGATCCAAAAGTGGCTGTCTGTGACCAGAGAGAGCCAAACAAGGCAGAAAGCTGAACTTTTAACCAAATCAGTTCTAGCAAAGGGCACCGTGCAGCTGCACCAATGTTACTGGTGGCACAAAGGAAAGGGAAGTTGCATCATGGATTTATGTCGGATTAAAGCAACCACAAAACCACAGTTCTGTATGTACTGGTTGAAAATCGTTTGTGGCAGCAGAGAGAGCCTAACTAGTAGGAGAGACAGGCTTTCTATAAAATTTCAGCAGCAAGATAGTCCCTGCCAGAAAAAAAATGCAGTGTAAAAGCAAGACGGGGGAAGAATGAGACCAAAAAAAAATGTCTGGCCAAGCAACTGGTCACCAATCTGCTATGTGATTTTGGACAAAAACAGGAATGCAACTTTTCTCCCAGTCTTGTATCCTATCCACTGAACTGCTGGTTTTAAGAGACCCTTCAAATCTTTTTTTCTAGCATGCTCGGCTCTAGCAATGTAAATTAAGAAATACACTATAAGAAGCATTTAGCACATTTAAAGCATTATTTTCTTACCCTGTATTAGGTAGACAAGGGAGCAAATTCTTTCAGATAAATCTGAGGTTTGTTAGGTATTTCACAGCTTTTGTAACTTTCAAAACATTGAAATATGTAACGGGTCACAGACATAGGTCAAATCAAAATGGAATGTATCTACTGAACGTATTTTATCACTGAAATGCCATAACATGACATTCCACTTGATGGTGCCATGAACTGTCTGCAGGTAACAATGGATGCACATTCATTCATACAGTAAAGTAATGAGAGAAGTCATTGATAAACACCTGAATATGGCATATTTAAACCTCTGACATTCCTGCTGAAGCAGGGCAAAACCAACGTATTCTCCGTTACGTTTAGCAACTGTAAAAACAACTGCCAGTTCCAGGAAAAATGGTGTAATATAAAGTGCTATTATACAGGGATGGGTGGGTGGTTCTGAAATCTGGAAGAGACGGCCAAAGGAGAGACCTAGCTCACATGAATCCTACGGCATCATTAGAAAGCAAGCTGCAGCAAGGGAGGCTATGGTACTGCTGCTTTTGCACGTAACGTTGCGATGAACGGCAAGGAGAGAGTCTACCCTCTTAGAAGACTGAAAAGAAGCCTGCTTCTGTATACTGCTTTTTTTTAAGCTTTGAAAACTTTTTACCAAAATTTTCCTGGCTGGTAAACAGGCACACTATAAAAAGCCTCTGACTGTGTGTTCCCACCAGGGTAAATAATGTTCGGCGTACATCCCAAGCCACGTCAGATGGACGGGATGAATGCACACGCACACGAAGTTAAGCCAGTTAAGAACTACTGAAGCAGCCCCCAACATCCAAGCATTAACAACTGTTCTTGCTGTTGGAAAACAGCAACATTAGCTCCCTCGAAACTTGAAGTCTCTGGGAAGATCCTTTAACCGCAGTCTAGGAAGCCTCTCACTGCAAGACAAGGACAAAGCAGATGATCTCTCCCTTTAGCAAAAGTTTGCCACCAAACAGTTAAAACTTTATTTTAGCTAACATTTCACATCTGTAACGTTACGCTGCTATGACAGACATGGAAATGCTTTTCCAAACAGCATTACACTTGAATCGGCCCCTGGCGCGGCGTGTGACCGCAGGCCTGAGCCAGGGCACAATGCCTGCCACCCAGGGGAAGGCAGTCCTTTCCAACAACCAGCCCGAGCACCGGCGTCACAGCCGAGGGCTGAACGACCAGACCAATCTGCCATCCCATTCCTCTTTTCAACTGCAACCAGGTCGGGTCACTCAGAAACCACAGGTTTCCAAGTCAGCCCTGTTATACTCCACTACAGACTAACCCAGGCATTTCCATTAAAGCAGGGGAATTAGACTGAACCGAGTACGTGTGTGAGAGGATGGGCTGTGAGGATGGACTCCATTCCACTGATTTTAGATGTTTTGAGAAGTATTTTCCTCCACCTCTTTCTTCTATTAAAAAACTAGGTGGCTAAGCCAACGTGCCAAACCACGTACTTCTGAAGGGTGGACTCCAGAAAGCACTCAAATCAAGGTGAGTGTTAACAGCAATGAATTACCATAAACCACAGAGGTGTAATGGAGCACCAGTCTCACAGCTCAAGAATTATATTTACCCCAGAATGATAACAGAGTAACAGATAATAAAATAATCACAGAACAATTCCATGATTTAACCTCGAGGGGCAAGGCACACGCAATCCAAGACGATCCACACAAGAAGACTGAAAAGTGGACAAAGACTTAAAATAACCCCCTCAGCAGCTGCATTCTGAATGATTCTACACTTACTGACAGAAAAGGAGGCAAAAAATATCTAAGAGGAACCAAAACACACCAGCAGTCACTTAACACTTTACAGAAAGGCAGTTACACTAGTGGATCTAAAAGTGAGAGTAAACAGCCTATACAATACTCTAGTTCATAAAGAACTAACCTCTAGAACTTTTTCTTTCCTTTGCCTTGTAACAATCTAGGCAGACCACAAATCCACATTTTTGGCAGACCCAATGAATGTTAAATAACGTGGCTTCACATGCATCACACATCTCACGGACTCCTCTCACTGCTCTCTTCCACGCAATTTTGGCTGAAATACAAAATAAGCAGAATAAAAGGACTGAAATTTAAATGCAAAGCACAGAATGAATAGTCTTTAGAGACGAAGCATTCGTAATTCTCCCCGACGCGACTGGGTGCGAGAGGAGGAAAGGGATGCCTTGGAAACAGACCGTCCACCTCTACCCTCTTTACACAGGTGCCCATTACGCGGCAACCGCATCAACACTACTGTCACTATAAAGCAATTAAAGCATCCCAAACCCCACAAACTGAAGCAATGCAGAAAGAATATTCCTGCTCAACGTGAGTGGGCTGTAGGAAGAAATTCTTTAACATGTATTGTTAGCCCCATGTAATGAAGAGGGTTTTTCACCTGCCTGCCTACGGGACATGTTTAATCTCAAGGGCAGCCAAATCGGTGAGTTGGACAGGTAAGAGTCAGCAGGAGATGCATGTCCTGGAGACCTGGCTAGTACTTCTGCTTCCTGCCCCACCTCCTCCTCATATTGCCTGGAATTAGAGGAGCTAGCAGCCTGTTTCCAGCCTGTGCCCATCTGCTACAGGCCAGAAGGATGGACTAACTGTGGCTTTGGCGGAGAGGAGGAGACAGTGTTAGTACACGCTCTGCAGGGCCCACATGGTCACCTTATTCTCCTTTGTTTTGGGAAGGAGACACGTCAGAAACGCAACGCCTGCTGGTAGGAGTCAGTACTTGACTCTCTGCAGGCCTTGGCTTGGAGCTGGCTACTCTGGCTGGAGAGCTGGAGGCCAAGCTGGTAACCGAGGCTGCTCCAATTCCAACAGCAGCCTGGCCTAGGCCCCGGCCTAGCACAGCCACCAGCCTAGGGAGGGGGAAACGGCTGGCCCACTGAGGAAGGTCCCTGCCCCTTCCTGACATACTCCCTTGCAGAACAGCTTAGGAAAACCCAACACGACAGTCCGGTGAAGTTTATTACTTGAAAGGAAGCAACGTGTCATGACAAATGCAAACACTCCAGTAAAACTGCAGAACACTTGAAGAACATTTGAGAGTTACTTACCGTCTTTTTTCACCCAGGACATGGCTGTTTTCTCAGATGTTACTAACTGACAAAATTTATCACCTATGATATCTAGAATGTATTTAGATGTTTCTAGGTCCAGTTCATCATCTTCATAGTTTTCATGTGTCCATAAACTCAGTGCTTCATCATCATATTGATCAGGAGAGGAGAAACCATCTATCCTAACCACTCCGTTCTTACTGAAAGATAACCTAAACCCAAAAACAGGTAGTTTAACTGCATATGTCAAATATTCTGTCACAGTTTACTTGCTAATTGACCTGACTGCTTATGTCTTACAACAATTAAGTTTTCTTTACCTTCTTTAGCACCCTGGCATCATTTTTATTTTAGAAAATGAATCCTACTGCCAAAGATGGTTTTAAAATGAATAGTAAGGAAGCATGAAAACTAAACCTAACTTTTTAGGCACACTTTGCATTCCGTTTACTCATCATTCTCTATCTGTAACATTTATTACTGCTTTAAAATTGCAGATGGGAAAATTCTCTCCCCCTCCAAGTTGGGTTCCATCTATTCCTCATCTACAGTTTTTGAAGTGTCTGTAACAGCAATCAACGCAGTCCCGTTCAGATTTTACACACTTTTCTATCCTATTGCTCTCTTCCTCAGAGAACAGGAGTTCAAACACTGTATTTATGTCTTTCTAGGTAGAACAAATAACTAATACAAGGTGACTTTTTTTGTATCCACTTATTTCTGACCTTTAAAATAAAGTCTTTCCTGTTATCCTACCCAATGCCATTCCACTAACCCTGGCTATATTTAGTCTATTTTAAAGCAGTAATAATTAATTGTTCCATCTTGCATAATACAGGATAATTCATTATACATATGTGATTATTATAATAGTTGAGGAATTTTGCAGCCATGCCAGTTAAGTCCTGAATTCAGAACTAGGTATCAAAAATTCTATTTAGATACGTATTTAACGAGCAAGAAGAAATGAATTTTCAGTTATGACACCCGACAGTAGTGCAAACTCGTTTAAATCTCAAGCCCTACTGTCAAAACACATTGAAAATAACTAAACTGTGTTAAAATTTACCAGAATATATTTGAAACATTGACTTTTTAAAAATTCCATAGCTGTGTCTCAGAGTGTTGGTGTAACTTTACCACTGTTGTTCTTCTCCTTTATACAGAAGAGAACCCAACAGTCTGATATTGCCACATTAGGAAGCAAGTATTCTTGCAGAGAAGGTATTCCAAGTCCAACCTTGGAACGATTCCTGTAGTTCTACCAAGTCTTGTAACTAAAGCTTCATTATGAAAAAAATTAAATACAATCTAGGGAACAACTTCTTGTCCAAGACAAGTTGTTGACAACAAAGCCCACGTGCAAATGAAAGCCTTTCTGTTCTGTCTCAATAGCTGGGCTGCCTGCACCATGTACACCACACTGCAACCTAGGATCTTTTCTTCCCAACTTTTGAGTTTTCTGGATTGGCATTAATCCTGAAAAAGGAGGTCACACTGCCTCTGTCCTCAGGAAACTCCCAGAAAACCTCGAGCAGCATTCCCGCTGTATACTGGCGTAAGAACAATTATGAATAAGTGCAACTCTGCAGTTGTATGGCTTGTGCAGAATAACTGAAGCTTGCCTTTTGACAATCCCACTTCAAATATCAGACACCTGTGTAGTGGTGATGTGCTTTATTTTCTGCTTGCCTAAGGTACACTGGGCAGCTGTTCTGATGTCTTTGCTATAAAAGCTTTAAACAGCAATGAAGTCAATCCACAAAGAACTACACATGTAAATACTGTTAAATTAGTGTCTTTTAACAGGCAGACTGACTGAGCCAGAAAAATCAGACAAGCTTTCAAGTATGCAAGTCCCTTGTCGGTACAATTTTTCAAGTTAAAACACCAGACTATCAGGAAAGTAGCTCTACTTACCGCCGAAAATAGTAAAATCTACAAAATACTGGTGAGTGAGTTGGTTCTTCTCCTTTCTTGCTTCTTATTAACCTACATTCTCTACATTTTTGTAAATTTGGTCCTATTTCAGAGCAAGAATCATCCTGCAAAAAGGACTCTCCCGTTTGCTTCAGCTTCTTTACTTTGCGCCAATCTTTTAACACTGAGCGAGGTATACCAGCTGCAAAAGGAAGGAGAGTTTCAGATGAAGTACTGGCAGCCCTTCTTTGCAGAACTCAGTCAGATCAGTCAGCATTCAACATTTCTGAAAGTTCTATTATCTGTGTAACTTACTACTTCCTTCTGTTTGCCTGTCAGCACGAAGTCTGAAAAACAGAGCTACCAGTCAGACTTACACAGGCAGGAGCACAGGGATACCTGGAATAGCTAGGACACTATTTTCTCTTATATTAGGTGTACCATTCACCAAACACTCCACTAAAATCATCTTCAGACTCTCACTCTTACAAAACAAGCAAAGAATGACAGTAATGCAAGAAAAGCCCGAATTCTGTTTCAAGATGTATGCAAAAAAGGCAAGTTTACTGAATGAAAAGAGAGCTTAAAAAATAATTGGAAAATCCTACTTTCGAGATTTATTTTTGCTGAAGGTTATAGATACAACTACAGCAGAGCAGCTCTATTCACATGTAATTCATTGGGATTTCATGGAAAGTATCTGGCGTAAGGAAGAACAGAACCCATTTATTTCTGTCAGGTCTGCTGGCTTTGCGAGGCTAAGCAGTACAATTCTGTTTCTGATATGAAAGTCAGCAGATCTGACACAGTATCACAAGGAGCGAAATCTATTGAGCAACACGTGCAATTTTCACATTCTGAAACTGAACCCTGTTGTTATTTAACCAGGCTTTCATTTTAATGACTTTTAAAAGTGGCACTAGTTTTATCTGCAGATAGATAGAAGTATCTGTCATTTCATCTACCACTACTCTTCAAAGTTCATGCCCTGTAAACAGGGATCTGGTGTAAGGATGATAGAGAGGCCAGGGTGCTAACTTTGGACTTGGTACCTGGGTTCAGATCTGTATTTTGCCAGAGATAAATTGTGCAAACTTTCCAAGGGACAGGCTGCCTATGCCTCAGTTCATGGCCCACAAAATGCGCTTCCAGCACATCCAAGGAGCGCGAAGATAACCAAGATTAAACCCCGAGCAGAAGAGGCCTCAGCACAGGTCTGCCAGCCTGAAACAATGTTTTCTGCCTTGGAACCAGAGACCTTGGGTGTCATCTGGATGCTGCTAAGACTTCAAGCTCTATGGGCAAGAACCTGGAAGACATCCAATGCCTGCAGGACTAAAAAATGCCCTGCTTTGCAGGAGGAAGCCTTGCAGCCTGGAGCTCTGAGTGCTCTGGCCTGCACACAGGCTCCTGGGGCTTTCCAAAACACAGTTGGGACAAAGCAGCTTTAAACCCTGGCAGTATCCAGTTATCACCCAGGTAGTGAAGCTGCCACAGAGCCCAGCCAGCCATCCCACAGGGACCTGTTCTTTCCTGAGAACTCCTCAAGGCTGACTAGGTTTTTGTATAAATCCTTGTGGAAGGTCCTCTTCGCCAGAGAACGTCTGACCAGCTTCCCCTCAGAAATGAGAGCAAAGCTCCCCCAAGATAAACTGCCAGGTGTGTCAGAAGCAAACACTCATCTATTTAATGGGTGACACGGGAGAAATGGACAGGAAGGCTCTAGGTCTATTAAGATTTCGAGAGCAGACTGCAAGCACAGGAAGCTGCTACCAGGGGACAGCCCCAACCTGTTAATGTGCTGTGCAACTCGCAACAGACCATAACAACCACCCCTTCCTGTTTCCCGACATAGGTTCCACAAAACAGTTCAATAATGTGGTAACATCTATCACTTTTATGCTCAGTTGCTGCTAGCCAAAGCAAGAAGTCACTGCCTTCCCTTAACTCGGGTAAGCAATCCTTCTACAACAAACCCACAAAGTCTTTTGCAACAATACAAAGGTCATGAAGACCTAACACGTTACGTGTATATATTTGCAGTTTAAGATGTGAAACCAAGAAAGACTTTATAGGCGTGTTCTCCTTGATCTTTCCTTCAGCTGGAAAAAGGAAAAAAAAAAAAAACAACAACCAAACAAAAAAACCAAACAAACAAAAAAACCAACCCCAAACCATAACTATCTACTATCACTGGAGCCAAGCCAGAATATCTCAGACTGCAACAGTTCCAGTACCCGGTACAACTTAGGGATCAAGAGTAACTTCATACACTGGGCAGTTAAAAGCCAGAGACTGTAATTATGGGGAGCAGTACTCATTTTCTTATTGCCTGTGCTTACAAATTCTTGCAAAAAGTAATTCCATGGTAGACTCTCTCATACTCAACCAGAACAAAGACAAAAGACTAATCCTTAGAGAAGAATAAATTGGGATAAAATACAGGTAAGTTCTTAAAAGAAAACCCCTCATGTTGGCAGACCAGTTTCTCTTTTCAGATAAATCTAGTTACAAACTGCTATCTCCTACAGTATTACATGGGAATTTGTATTTCCCTGAATTCCTCGATGCGTTATACAAGAGGGGTGTTAACCGCCAGGTAACAGACATGCTCGTTAGGAGTGTGAAATGCCTCTCCCTCAAACCTTTCATTAAATTAACCAAATCATAACAGAGTGGCATCAGGCTCTCAAGGAACTGCCTCTGGCTTGCTGATCAAAGGATGAATTAAAGTTCAACAATAGAGAATCTCTCCATCCAGCAGTGATCTAAAAATAAGTGCATTAGATCTTTAAAAAAGATCAAAAGGAAAAAAAAAAAAATCATCTCAATACTAGGGGCACACCTATATGCTCTTGACTTCTGGTGCACAGCATAAACCAGTTTGTTTACTGCTTATTTTTAGCCCAAGAACCAGTTTGTTAACAGAGATATACAAAACACTGAATTTCTTAAACCAGGATATTTCAAATGCCCTCAAGACAGATAAATCTGGACCTACTCATTTACACAAACATGCTTTTTAGCTCTTTTCCCAGGTATCATGCACGACAAACCCTCCAGGATTAACACTGTTAAGACTTCACATTAGTCTGTCTCCTCCAAATCAGATTAACATACTCACTGCTGTTACTGCTGCCCTGTAACTTCAGCTTGCTTTTTTCTTTGGCACTCCTGCTAAGAACACCATTCGGTTTTACTTCTTCCTCTGTATCACCCTTTTTTTTCTGCAAATCATTTTGTTTCTTTTTGTAAGTTGGCTTCGGCTGCCGTTTAGTCCTTTGCTCTGACTTGCTCTCGCTTTCATCAGAGTCCCCGCTTTCAGAGCCAGACTCATAAGTTCGTTTTGCTTTTCTCCGAGGGTGCTTATCTTCCTTCACAAACTTATCTGCCAAGATTTTACTATCTATGCTATTCTGCAAATCATTTGATGTAGAAGCTATTAAATTGACAGTACATGGCTTAATAATTTCTGAAACACTGTTCCCTGAATTCTCTTTTTTATTAGTGTTTTTATCTTCCTCCGAATGCCTTGTTAGCCAAGCCTTTTTCAGTTTAGTGTGGTAGTTTGGCTGACTCGACTGGGAAGCTTGCCCACTGCCTACAGAGTTCGTTTTGTTTATTGTATTACAGACGATAGCACTGTCTAGGGAGAGAGAGGTTGAAAATGTCTGATTTTTCACAGAGTTGGACTCTGTCTCACTGGCGTTACTACTTTTAAACTGAGCTGCGGCCAAAGCTGCCTTGTGCTTTTTCAAATGGACAAAGTCGGAGGAGGTGGAGAATCCCGAGCTGGGCTGAGCAGCGCTGCCTGTCTTGCCAGAGGCGGGTGTAACTGGAGCTGGAGTGCTGACCTTGCATTCCTGGGTCTGCACCACCGCCTGACTTGCCGCTCTCGAGGCAGTGCACTCCAGCGGCACGCAGGCCAAGACCGTGGTCGCTAAGGAGTAAGTCACCTCTGAACTCCCCCAGCTTGACACGCTGGTCGTTGTCGCTGCTGATGCGGTGACATCCGTTTTGGTACTGCAGCTCATAGTTGTGGTAGGGGTGACAGTGGGAGGAACGGTGCCTTGCGAGACAGCTGGAAATTTCTTTTCATACGGTGTGCGAGCGCTGTCTGAGTTCATATTTGGCAGAATGATCCTTCCAGTCTCCCTGGCTTCCGCTGTTTTCAGGCACTCTGCTTGATTTGTCACAGCTGAGGATCGCTCGCTCCCTCGCTCTTTGGAAGCGGCCGGCAGCGCTGCTACGCCGTCGTATTTCGCGCTAGGAGGACGCACAATAACAGATGCCGTAGCGGACTGTGACTTGCCACTCATTCTCTCAACATGCCAGTCTGCTTTTTCTTTATTTGGGGCGTTGTTTGACTTCCACATTTCTGATAAATTCTGGTCAGAAGTGCCCTTGTAAACAGTCTGGGCTTCCTTAGGCTCGGGTACTAGAGTCGGTGGCTTCTGCAGCTCCTGTATTTTGCCACCACCAGCGTTAACGGGTTGAACGGGGGTCAGAGTCGGAGGTGAAAGGCTGCTATAGCTGCTTTCCTTCTTCTCCAGGTTCTGGTGCACAGGGGGGTGAAACACGGGGGCTCTATGCAGGGCAGGCATACTCCGGAGTGTATTTGAAGAGGAGACTGACAACTGAGTAGGGCTCCTGCTGTCGCTTCTAAAAGAAGTTACAGAGTGAGACTGCACTGACTGTGAAAGCTGCTCAGGTATCTTGCTCGCGGAGCCTTCGCTCTCTGGTTGGTGCTTAATTAAAGGTGGAGGTTTTGAAAGAGAAGAAATGTAAGAGGGGAGAGACTGGGGGCTAGCTGCTGTTGAAGGACAATTAGCTTGCTTATCAACGTATGCACTTGAAGCTTCCTTT
This sequence comes from Megaceryle maxima, assembly GCA_024605025.1. Lineage (NCBI taxonomy): Eukaryota > Metazoa > Chordata > Aves > Coraciiformes > Cerylidae > Megaceryle > Megaceryle maxima. Next base: position 28,068 of record JANHGN010003741.1, on the reverse strand, counting down.
GAGGGGTACGATCTCGGCGGTTCATTTACTACACTGTTAGACAAGGTGGTGAAATAGTTACTCTGCGGCAAACTCTGTGGAACCGAATGTTTCATTTTATACAGTTCTGACACGGAGCGTTCGGCATCTTTGTCGTATTTTACCGAATGGCTTTTGGGACTTGAAGATAAGGACGTTACCCTGGAATAGTTCTCTCTCTCTCCCTCCAGGGCCTTTATTTTAGCTGTAAAAGGAGCAACTTCAATACTTTCTTGGAGTATCCGTCTGTGTTCTTCTTTGTATTTACTCAGTCGCTCCCCAGTCTCCTGCGGTGCCCTCGGCAGCTGGTTTAACATTGGATCTGCAAAATGTCTGTGCACGTGGCTCTCCTTTGCCGCCTGCGTTCTGCTTTGCTCTAGCTCCGTCTTCACTGGGGCAGTTGTCACGGAACGTAAAGGTTCAATAAACGCCTTCCTCTCCAGTTCTCTGATTGAAAAAGGTTAAGCAGACACAGGTTAATCTGAATGTAGCACGATGCGCTAAACTGAAGTCCTTTCTTCCCATGCTCTGAACAAAGTTATCTATTAATGCAAAAGAAACTTTTCTTTACATTAGGCACCATTTTTAGAGGTCTTCAGATGACTCAGGAACTCAAGTACCATTCCAAGTCACCAGGGCAGAGTCTGTTTTGCAGCACCCTGGCAAACTTTTCTCTATCACCAGCACCCATATTTACAAATAAACTAAAAGGAGGCTGCAGACATCAGCTGCTGAAATGACCCCCCTCACACAGAGTTAAACAGCAAGCTTACTCTTTGTGATGCTCTACGATACTCTTGGACAACGGCGGGCTGGAATGCGTTGTCAGTTTGAGAGGTCGAAGCGGATCTGCACTGGACGGTCGCACGGGAATGTGGCTCAGTAAACCAAGGCTGTCAGCTGAGGTCACCGGGGTGGGCTGGTGTAACCATGGGCTGGGAGTATTCTGTTAACACCAACCAAAATAAACAACAACAGTCAGATTTCAAAATAATCACGAGACCACAGAAGTTACTGTATCAAGTCCTACCAACGATCAGAGCGAAGTAATGTATTTCAGCAGCAAATGATACACAGTAAATAAAATTTAGCATTAAGTCATTTTTTGATCAACTGGAACACCTCACTGTACTTCCCCTAGGACTTGTGGCATACAAAATACTTCACACGCTTCAGAAGCATTCTTAGGATTGTTTAATTTGCAAGTATTCGGCAGGAATAGTTAACTCTAGAACAGCATCTCAAGCTCATCAAAATTAGCAAACCAATGATAGTCTGACGGCACTTAATCAGTTGCTACTAAACAGACCATTAGCTCTTCAGTTTACTGAAAAATCTATTTCTTTCAAAAGACAAATATGGTTCAGAAAAACAATTTCATCTGCAGCTTTATAACAAATCTCAGTATAAGGGATAGAAGTTCTCTCTTTCCTGGATGGTTTCTCCCCCCGCCCCAAATGATTAAGTATGATAATCCTAATCAATCCGCTTTATTTTGCCAGGCATTTTTATTTGGCACAGCTCCAGCAGCATCACACTACTAAAACCATAAACGTACACGCCTGCCATACTCTGCAGCACAGCAAACACATGGTATGCTGAGTTCTGTGCCGTGTACCTAAAGGTGGCCAACACCAACCTCCCGGCTTACACCCACTGTGATAGTCTTACTTTATGAAGCTGTTTTATAATTGACTACTTGGTGAAGTTTCTGGGTTTACATTTGGAACTTGTGTAGCAAGAGCAGCTCTCTGTCATGTCTCTTTCCCTCTCTCATTTGAGACCTACTGATGAGCAAGAGGCATAGAGGAGTAAAAAGGCAGGTCACCCTGTTGAAGCAGTGCTCAAGCGGTAGGGACAAGCCAAGAAAGGACAGGGATCAGAGTGAGCAGAGCTGTCGTGTGCACCCCTAAACCTCTCAGTGCTGCTCCACCCCCTAACTCCTGGTACTGCCCAGAACTTCCTCCTCTCCTCCCTTTCTCGCCAGTCCACCCCTCTCCTTCTCGCCCGTCTAGATGACTCCCGGCGAGAGCCGCCGCAGCAGAAAGGGAGCCAAGAGCGCACACGTTCCCGCAGCACAGAACAGATCTGCAGGTGCTACAGCTCTGAAGTTCTGATTTCTGTACTTCTGGATATCTAAAGCAACCGCTTTGGTTGCGCTGACAGTTTCAGTGCACATTTCCTAGGCCAGGAGTTCCCACGCTGTGGCGAGCTCCCACGAATAGCCTGTAAGCTGTATTAAAGTATTACGCAAAAAAGGCCCGTCACCTTCTCTCTAAAGGAGCTGCACAACATCTGCTTGAGCACCAAGCATCGCCCAAACAGCTTTGTGACTCCCACGTTCAAGGAGCACCTAGGAGCTGCCCCAGCCACCTGCGGGTAGCAAGCAAAGGGCACGCTTCCTTCAGCTGGCTGACACAGCTCAGCCCCGAGCTGAGGGTGGCGGTGGCTGCTGTTACAGCTGAGACACAGATCCCCTTCTGCGATCGTGCCATCCATGCAAACCGACTCCGGAAACGCCCATTTTGGGTTTCTAAGATGCATTTAAAAAAGGCCTGCAGTGTGAGAGCCAGCAGGCAAGTCACCACAAGACAATTGCCACGTATCAACATAATTAAAAAGCTACATGCCTCGGTATGCAGGGCTGCGTACTTCAGGCAGCCAAAGGGAAAACAGAGTCTATCATAAGTCCTTTAAAATGGACTTCACTATGGGGTGGAGTAGGCAGCAACATGAAAAGATAAATCCACCTATAGTTTTCTCTTAGGCTTTTCTACTCTGCTGTGTTTGATTTTATCAAATTTTAGATCAAACTGACTCCATATTACAAGGCTAACTCAAACTGGCTGTTTGGGAAAGACTGAGCCACAACGGTTTGGCTTTTCTCAAGAATGAGGCTGGGGAAGAATAGCTTTCCCCATGATGAACAAAAATAAAATTAAAAAAAAAAAAAAATCTTCAAAACCATTCAGGGACTCCAAGCTTTGACGCAAAGGCTTACAATTTGGCAGAAGGACCACTGTCAGCAACATGCCTTTTGTGGTCCCTGTGAAAATGTGCCCAAATTAGGCCAAGTTGTAAGCCTCTAAAAATCAGTATGCACATGCTCAGTGAAGTTTTGATTGAAGCTGGCAGGAAAGGTCTCCAAAGTTTCTGTCTGCGCTACACATGCTTCATCTTACACTGTTCCTCCAAGGTGCCTGCAAAGAGCATGCCATATCCCAAGCCGGCAGGAGCCGAGAAAACTTTTCCTGTAATTGCCATGTCTGCCTGCCAAACATCGCCGCCACACTGAGCGCCGGGCTGAAAAACACAAACCATCTATTTCTTCTGAGACTTCAGTGGTTATACTCTGCATACAGACAGAGGAATCACCCTGACGTGAATACAGAGGAGCAGAAAGCAGATGGGAAGGCAGGGATGTGTGTCAACAGGAACAGAAGGGGAGAAAAAGATATGCCAAGAGAGGGTACGCAGATAGGTGTAAAGACAAGAAATGGGTGTACAGTGCAGGAAAGACTTGCAGATGCTGGAGTATTTCTCTTCAGAACTTCCCACTGGATTTAGCACTGCTTCCATCTCAGCCCTTGCCCATTATTTAGCGAGCAAATGAGGAATTTCACTGTGAAGACAACTGTCCTACCTCGCCTAGTATTTAACTTACACAATGGTTTTCATAGTTTGAGGTAGCAAATATTTACCCTGGGGACTTGAGGTCCCAGACCAGTTGGTTGACCTTGCCTGGTCATAAACCAAACCCAAACATTTCATCTTTCTTTAAAATATTTAGGAAAACAAGGCCGGGAAGAACTCCTTCCTCATATCCAGCACGAGACAACAGCTACTACTGGACTTGCTAGTTCTCTGCCTACCCAAATAACCCACCATCACCGCACACTCGGCGCGACACAAGCTACCGACTCCGTACCTAGAAAGTCACAGTCGGGAGGCAGCAGCCCCAGCTAAACGTCATTAAGAAACGAGCTCGACTTACCCGTCTCAAGGAAGCCTCCGCGTTAACAGGAGTTTCTGGGTGGACCCATTTGGAGGAGGGCAGACCGAGTCCTGAGTAAGCATGTGTTCCATTTGGATACTGCCAAATAATTGGATAAAGCCCTAGCTGATTATAGGAAGCAGAAGGATGAGCTTGTCCAAGAAGATGTGGAGACTGGTGTTGTAACATCTGTTGCTGTTGCTGGTGTGCTAATGCCAAATGGCTTAAGCTGCTAGCATGAGCAGTCTCTAGTCGCGGGTGGCCACCCAGCAAGGAGGCAGCAGGCACTCCGGGTAACACTGCAGGAAGTAGATGAGGGTGATGAACAGAATGGTGAGATGTGGTACTAAGGGGGTGAGTGTTAATAGCGGACAAGGGAGCCTGAGCTGAAGACCCAGCTAGCAGATGGGATGAACCAGTTAATGCAGGATGATGAGCGTTTGGATTTAAACAGGTTCGGTGGGATGAGGAATGCAGAGGATAATTATGCTGATGCAAATAAGGTGAAATGTGATTAGTTCCTGTTTCTTGTCCAATCAGAGTGGGGTCCCTGTACACCGTGAAATGTTCATTCTTGTCAATGATAAGAGGACTTTTAGTAGCTTCTAGAGCACTAACTCTAGCTGGAACTGGATGAAAACTAGACCTAGGCAAATCATGATCAGTTTTACTGGCTGACCTTGTTAATCCAGTAGCATGGCTGTTTTGGGAACTAACCTTAGATTTCACAGTATCGGAAGATTGGGTGAATTTAGGCTTAACATCAGGTGACTTTGTTTTAGGATGATCAACTGAAGCACTAGGCTTTGACTTCACAGAGTCGGGGACTGGACTTTGCTTATGCAGTTTACTCTCTTCTGCTACAGAAGCTACATTTAGCGAAGACATAAACGAGCCATACTGCACTTTTTCAGGATTTAAATGTTCATTTACTGGTAACGTTTTTACAACCCCAGGTTGTATCAAATCCATTTTGTTAACAACACTGCTAACCCAACTTTGATCAGCTTCCTGTTTTCTTCCTTCAAGGAAATTTGCATTTGCAAACTGCTGTTTTAAATCACTGCTGTGAGCTTCCATTTTCTGAACCGTTTGCAAACCAAAGGTACTTGCAGCAGCATTATCCTGGCTCTCCTTTTCAGAGTTGTTTTCATTAGCAATGTCAACAGCACATTTTGGAGTCGGAGGTCTGGGTACAAACTGCTCATTTTTTAATTCTGCAGTATGATGTTTCTCTGCATTACACTCTTGAACATGTGGATCCTTGGCATTCTGCTCATAAGGTGTTGGCTGCTCAACTGCACGGAGGGAAGATTTTTCCTGCTGATCTAAGACGGATGACTTCAGTCTTTCTGTCTCTTCGTGTTTTTTATCCTCCTGCATTTCATCCCATGGAGACCGCCTATCTGGTAGTGTCTGTTCTGCTCCCTCAACAGTTTGAGATTTTCCTTCTTCTCCATTTATCTTTGAAGTGTTTTTGCCTTTTAATTCATTTTCCGAATTTTGCTCTGAGGATGAATCTGTTAATCTTTTATTTGAAATTTCTGAGTCACTGCTCTCAGAGTAATCAGAGATATTGTCTGTCCGCAGTCTCTTCATATTTAATTTTTTTTCATCCTCTTCGGGTTTTCTTCTTTTACTAAGGAAGTGTTTATTTTTGGTTTTGGGGTTTTCTGTAAAAGATAAACACACGCCTATCACATTTTCAGTCTAATACAGTTTTAAGAAGCTCTCCCTCCCTTTCCAATAACTGCTTTTACCTCCTCGACCTATATAATCGTATCTTTCTTCTTTCATCTTCTCTTCATCAGGCATGCTGCTATCAGAGCCTTTCCTCTTATTTGGCCGAGTATTCCTCTGTTGCTGGTGCTGATGAGAATTCTGTTTTGGTGCTGCAGTTTGGGAATTCATTGCTGGTCTGGGACTATTTGCTTGTGCACGTGTATAATGACCCTAAAAATAATTTTGTGATTAATGGACTTAAATGCAATTTTAATTAGCAATTTAAAATATCTATTTTCAGTATTTGCAGTATACAAAAATACTTAGGTAAAAAGATAAATGTAGCTACGTGGACTGCGTTGCTGTTCTGGTTGGAACGAGACCGTCGGCGTGAAGTGATGCCAATATTTTCACCTTTCAACAAAGAGTGAACAACATCATCTAGAAAGGTCATCTGAACCATAGAAGGATCAACATTCTGAGGTTCTAACACCTGGTTTATCAAAAAGAAAAAAAAAAAAAAAAAAAAAGGAAAAAATAATCAGCAGATGTTCAGACGCTGTCCAATCTGCATTTTCTGTATCAGTGTTTACCAGTCTATTTTGTGTGCTAAACACTAATCAGAGAAAAGCCTACTTAATCCTGACAAGTAGAACTGACATATGACTCTCAACAAAGGCTGGAAATAGAGTAGAATCAAACCAAATATGTCTTTAAATCTCACTATTAAAAAAACAACACTTTTTTTTTTTTTTTTTTTAAGAAGTACCCACCATCATTCCCTCTCCCCCTTCACTGACCTGCAAATTTGAAATTAAAACACTGGGGTCTTCACAGAGTAACCCTTAAGTAGCAATTACAGTATATACAAATATCAAACTTAAATATACTATAAAATATACTGCAGAAACCCATCACAATAATGCTTCCATCAGAAGCAAAACTACTGAAAGAAAGGAAGGAAAGTGACGGAAGAACTCCAAGACTGGCAGTGTTACTAGCGAGGGATATCTCAGGATGAAGGAAATGCCAACCAGATCTTTCATCAATGTGTCACAGAGTGAAAAAAAAAAAAAATATATTTGGGGAAAATTAATTGGAGCAAATTAAGGGGAAGAATGTATCTGAACATTAGACTAGTCTTAAATTTTTATTGTAACACACGATTTTGCCAGTCATTTCAAGGCAGACGGGTCATTCACTCACTATATTAATGTTGAGTCATTACTCTGGTCTCCTGAAATAGAACTTCTTTCTTACACTGAAAATACCAGCATTCATTCTTTTTGTAAGATCAGCTTCAGACATAGAACTAAACCCCACCACAGTTCACGTACATTAGGGCTGCAGCGAGTGCTCCATTCAGCATACTGCGGAAAGTGGGTATTTCAATCGCGTGGAAGAAGTAATCACTACTGCAGTGCTAAAAGGTTTCAGCGTTGAGAAAAAATTCTCCACAGAGCTGACAGGGAAAACCAGTTCTTAAAACTAGATTGCTTCACTTCAAAGACTTCAGTAGTGAAATAGTGACAGCAGAAGAAAAGCAAAAATGTAGGACTGGTATTAATCATACGATTGCACAAAAGCTCGGCTTCAGGGTGGTTTTAACTGTTAGCCTGATGCAAAGCCCTGCTGTACTTCTTTCAGAGCAGCAGCAGACTCGCCCTGCTGGAACTGAACAGCTCAGAGGATTTCAGAGTAATGCAAAAATCTTATAAAAAACTCCCAATGCATCATTTCCTTGAAGCTTGTTTTCTGAGTACGACATCTCAAACTCACCTGGTCATTCATAACAACCATAGTGCGGGTGAAGAGATCATGATGGGTGATGATACCAGTGAACCACTGGGTGGCAGAATCCTGTCTGTACACTCTCACCCTGTAACCATTTAACGAGTAAGGACCTTTAGAAGGGGGAGAAATAAAAAAGCCATTGAGAAATTCAGGAGAGGGGAAAAAAAAAAAAAAACCACACAAAAGAAAGAAAAGTACAAATGGTTTTTCCTGGGTTTTTAAGCTTTGCAAATGTATAGTGCACATTACCTGGACAGCAAACTACAGGCAATCCTGGCACAGCACGGCCTGGGAATTTTATTCAGGAAGACATTTTGAAATGCAAATGGTATATTTAAATATGCTGTGAGGTCAATTCTGCTAACGTTGTCAACATACAATTTTCTTATCTAATCTTTCTGCAACCATGATGACAAATGATGGGAAAATTCCTGCCTACAAACAGCAACCACAGAAAAGTAATCTGAAAGGCTAGAAAGTGGCAGGTTATACGGAAGCTATTTAACAGGCTAGTCACATGCCCAGCTCCTTTGCTGGTGAAAGGATTTGCATCTTGGTGGTTCAGCTCTGCATCTGCCAAGTCTTTCCCATAAGTGACCACAGAGTTTCTCTCCATTACAGCAGTCAGAAAGGCAGCCGAGTGATCCCTTCCCTGCTATGGCCACACAGAACACTCAAAAATTACACACTGTGAAGACTTTAGCTCTTTTTTTTTTCCCCCCCCCCAGATATCTCAACTGCAATGAAACCTCAAACACTGCCTCTGAAAGGATCAGTTTATTTCACCTCCAAAAGCCCACAGGAGTGGGAAGATTGCACGTTACGGTGCTTGTTTTATAGGTGGTTTCACAACCAAGAAATTGAGACTGAAGAATTTTATTCATGGTCTGTGCCTCACCTGATCATCAGGCCCCTATGACTTGTCACACTTCGTGCTTATAGCGAATTTTCTATGACCAAGCAACACTGCCACGAAGTTCAGTTCCAACTGCGTGGGTTTTGCTACTTCTGCAACCAAACCCCAGGTCAGGCATACAGAAACAGAAGCAGAACCAGTCAGTGACAAGCTATGAAAAGCCTAACTTAAATGATTTAAGAGTGCTCAGTTGCTCAACCACAAAGGCATGGCCAGAATTCCCCTGTCTTTCCTAAAGATCATTTTTTCCAACCCCTGCCCAGTACATTAAGCAAGCTCGAACATCTGCAGCAAACAGTCCAGGGACCTTCCTGGTGACAGCTTTCTCTAGTAAAATATCCACTGTCACATGACTAGGTCCATTATACCCTCTGCAGGAGAAAGTGTGTGATCATAAGGACTGGTTTTAAGGTCAGCATTGGAGAGATAAAGAGAAGTGAGAAGCAGTAATAATTTGGAGATCTCGGGATTTAATTCTGGAACTGTAGCAAGGCTTTTTGGAATTACCCAGGTTTTAAAACAGCTGGGAACAGAAACACCGTGCAGTGGCACCCTTCTTTCACCCACACCACTCACTGACGACTGAAACCTCGAGACCCACCGAACCCTCCGAGCTTCTGGTGTTACTCATTTCCAGAGCATGCCTCCAGATGCACAGACAATGGTCAGAAGTGCACCAACATGAGCACCACCAATCACCAGAGTACGAACAGGCAGAAAAAGAGGAAGCATCTACAGGCTTGTCTCACATTCCTGGTCTTGAACCAGATGAGGTCCCCATGAGGACACGTTTCCTGATGGCTTGTCTCCAACCTTTACTCCATATGCCCCTGCAAAACACCTCTGGCTCAACTCCCCACACTTCTGGCTGGCTGACCCAACTGTGTTCTCCACGTCTCAAAATTTTCATGGCTGTCCCAAAGCTCTGCCTTACTCAGACGGTTCAGTAAAATTTTGTCTGGGTCTCTTTCTGTGCAAATTCCCCATTCTTACTTTCCTATCCTAGCTCCTGTCTTGCGTCCTCCTGTTAACTGCAGAACACTTTTCAGTCTCTTGCATAACTAGAACCAGCCTCTCCCCAGCTTCTTGTCTCATTTTAGCATTCATGATTCCAGGCCTCTGGCTTCCAAGTCCTTTCCCAGTCTTCTCAGCTTACAAAGTCCATCCTTCATTCTCCATCAGCTTCCAGCTTCTCATACTCTTCTGCACTGACCCAGTGCCAGTTCCTTTCCTCTTGCTCCTTGTTCTCATCTGTGTCTGCCCTTCATCCCAGCTGTTATTCTATCTATTTTTTTAAAAAAAGAACCCCAACTTTACCTTTTAATACCAGAGGTGTGTTGTGTGTTCTTACATGCTGCTGGGGCGTCAGGAAGAAGAAAGATTAAACTACAGTCACAGGACACAGGACAGCTCAGCTCCAGCCCAGCCCAGCCACAAGCAGCCATTACAGGAAAAGCCTGGCTTTGTATCCAGTCCCTGGCTGAATCACACTCAGCTACACATTGTTGGAACAGCCTGTGCACTGCTATCAGGAAATACCTTCAGGGCTGAAGCACACTCAGCCTTTCAAGACGATTATTATCCATGCAGCCTCAGAGATTGCAGTGATAATAAATCTAATAGGAAGAAAAAAAAAATCCAAGATTTTAATTGTTTAAGAAAAAAAAAAGAAAAAAAAAAAAATCAAAGACACTTTACTATGTTCCTTGAACTGGTTTTATTTGTCCAAAAAGCTTTCAGCTTGGACAGTTTGGGAGGAGTTCGTTTGGTTTTATTTTTTCTTAAACAAGGAATAAAGTTTCCTGCCAAGTCAACAATCTCTACTGCAAAGCATGCTGCTGTGACTGCCGCCCAAAAGAAAGGTCACAAGGGCTGAGGTTTTTCTTTAGATTTTTTCTTTTTCCCCCCTTGTAAATAATTGCACCACTTTGGATTAAAATTCCCCCTCCTCCAATTGTCATGTTTCTTCTCAAACACTTGGAAGCTGACTTCAACGTTTTAATCTGGCCTTCCTCTTTCTTCAGATCCACTGTGTTTTAACTGTGATGGTCAAAGGAGAAAATACTAAGATAGGATACTAGGGTGTCAGCATCACCGAAAACAAGGAAAAGGCTGAATCCTGAAACTGCTGTAGAGGATGAAGTAAGAGAACACGGTAACAACATTAACAGATGCATCCAGACACGGCAGAACTGAAAATGTTGCTTAAATTGCAGCGAACAGGAAAACTGTAGTAACAGAGAAGGTGAAGAAAGCAAGAGAAGGGAGGAGAAAAGGAGGACAACGTGACTCGATTACAGTAGCTGGCAGTGCTCTAGGGCTGTCTGTAAGCCACAGACGTGCTTGTGCCAAATGCAAAGTCTCTGTGACCAGAAGCAGACTATGCCCCAGGAAAATTTGGCAGCAGTCTCTGCTGGCTGACCACCATCCCATGGGGCTGAGGTGGTGGCACAGCAAAGGCCTGGGCACTGGATGACACATCACTGCACAAGGAAGGGTCTCTCTCCTCAGGCCATGCTGCATCACATTGGGTGACCAAGTGGATCTGAACTGCAGCTTCTCCTTAAATGAGGAGAGTTAGTCTGCAAGGATGTTTGGATAAGATTGACCTCACCATCTAAAACACTCCTAATTTGTCTCTAAGCAGACAAATACCTGTTTGAGAAATTCTCTAGGATTATATATACACAAAAATACAGTTCCTGGAACAACGGGATATAAAAATGAATTGTGGGGATGATGGGCTGACAGTTTCATTTAGATTACTATTTCAATACTGGTGGGGCTTTGCTCGAGTATGGCCTCTGTACCAGCATGCACAAAGGCTTTTATAATTCTCTTATTATTGTCACTCTAATGAAATACAATAAACAAGCTCTATTTCAGTTTCTTTTTCATATAGCCCTAATTTGATTTCCTATCACCCCTCCAGTTTTGGCTGCAAATTTCATCAACTGACTACTAATTCACGTTGTATCTGAGGACATTAAGATAAAAATCTACAATGACTCACGCTGACGCACCAACTATCTACACAACTCCACACGCTGCTCCTCAGCATCCTTTCTTTGTGGCCCAGAAGAATAATTAAATCAAATTAGGTCAAATTAGAAATTCCACAGAAGAAAAGACAAAACGTTTTTTACAGTAACTTCAATATTATACATAACATATTCAAAGGCCAAAGGAATCTTAGCTTTACCAAAGTAATCAGACAGCAAGCAAACCTCAATGCTATTCTTAAAAGATGAGATTTACTGCTCATCTCCCAGTCTTAATTTACAGAATGACTGTTTAAGCCTTTTTGTCCTGGAATTGCTTTACTGCTTGCCTGGGGATTTTAACCCTGTCCCATTGCTAGGAATGCCTCTGTAGAGCTGTCTGTCAGACCTGCAGAAAACCAATGAATATACTGCAAAAACATTATAACATTTTTATTACTGGCAAGATTGAGGCAAAATAATTTATTCTAACTCATACTGGTTTTCACATAACTTTGTATCTGGAGTGTGACAATGACATAAGCAACCTTCCAGCATTAGAACTAAGTTACAAAATCGTAACTGATTTGGAAAGGCACTTTTCAATGAGAGGGTGAGGGGGTGGGGAGGGGATCTGAAAGTATTCTTCATCTGTGACAGATTGTGAAGAACTACAAGCACAGACAGGCACCTGAGAGGTTTCTCTCATAATAGTAACGCCAACAGAGCACAGAACAGTTTTGAACATGCTAAAAGGTGTGTGGTTGCCATTCATACACACTTGTTTTCACAACAAACTATAAAATATCTACGTTCAGACTAATGATAGTCAGCTTTTGCTGGGATCATTGACACATCAAACAAGTTAAAAACAGTCTGAAGAAGTCGCACACAGCTTCTTACATAGTCTTGTTTTCCTGTATTAACAAATACTTAAAAAAAATAGAGCTTCCAGTTAGAAATACAGTCTCTGTTACCAAAAAATGCTATGGGATGACTCCCACACAACTAATGGCCTTGAACTAGCTAATACAGAATAAAAATAATACAATAGCTCACATAATTACCTTGCATAAAAATCTCCTGAACCTTTTGTTCCTTTACCCAGGCTTTTACCTCCTCATGTAACTGCGGGTTATCCCTGAGAACTGGGTTTAGACTGTCTACGTCGTCCTAAAGTAGAGATTAAAAAAAAAAAAAAGAGCCATATGTTATGTTTGCTTGTAACATTTCTGTTTATTTTCCTAGATATATTTTAGAGTACAATACTAAGTACTTTGACGCTAATTTTACTGATTGCCTACAAATCCAAGTCTTATTTTTAGGAAAAAAAAAAAACCACCTTAAAAGCATAACTCAGAGCTAGAATTTATTTCATGGGAACATGGTATGTCAGGTCCCCCACACTGGCCAGACTTGTAAGCTATTAATAGGATCACACTTTCATAAATACTGTCTTACTACAAGCTAAAATTGCCCTCTAAAGACTTCAATGTTTACAGGTATGCAGAAAGAATTGTTTAAATAACGATGAAATGAACTAAAAAAGAAAGTTTTCACTACCTGTAAAATATGGACATATTGAACATAAGCATAGACAGAAAACCCAGAAATACAATGCATAAGAGATAGCTGCATTTTAGGAGAAAAACACTGCGACAGAAACATTACTAATTTTCAAGTATGTTGGCCTCAGTTAGATAATTTCAAGTAAGACACTCATTTTTTTATTATATTCAGTTATCCTGGAAAAGATTCTTTTTTACAGTGTTGAGTAGGACGTCATCTGGGAAATTTAAGACATATTTGGTGGCAGTGTCCTCCTAACAAGGAAAAACTAGGTACAAAAATCTGGTTTGTATCCTTGAAAGCACAGCTTAGTATCATCATTCATCTTTAGACTCTTAGAATATCTATTTCTCTATTTCTGAGCAAGCTTGTTATTTCTGCCTTTGAGGCTGTGGCAGAGAAATAAAGCTGCACCACATCCTGGCAACTCCTCGTGCAGAAGACAGCCTTGGAAATCTGTGAGCTGCAGGAACATTCACTTACGCCAAGAGAACTTCAGACAGCTAAAATAATCAGAACAATTCTCCACATACAAAATGTAAAATGTTTTATCGGTACTGCAGCTGAGATCAAGTAATTTCTTTCCTTGATCTCCAACGAGTTCCTTGATGTTTCACAATTTATTATGAAGAGCCCCAGCCATAGAATACAAAGATACAAGCAACACTCAGGGAATCGTGCGTTGCTGCCAGGCCCTCAAGTGATATGAGCAATTTCTGTCTATTCATCTGGATGAGATTATTCCTGCTAACCCACTGATCACAGGATGTCTACTGCAAATTCAAAATTCTCTTCCCAACACTTGAAGATTCGCTTTGCTCCAGTATGGAAAATGCATCAATGCTTCAGTTATTAGAGAAAATTGCTCTCTCCCCTCATGCTTTTGAAAAGGATACGGCCTCAGATCCAAAAGGAATGGTCAGGAAGATTGTTTAATGCATGTAAAGTGAAGGTGAAGATCAACACGGCCGCTACCACCGGGTTAAGAACACCAACCAGGTGAGTATGCTGCTATCATCATTAGAGGCACAACAGGATCAACTCTAAAATTTATTCAAGGGCAGCAGGCTAGTAAAACACTTCCAGGGCAAATAAAGAGAGTATTAGCTGTTCTACTTTTCTGTGCACATCCATTTTTACAATCAACCTATGTACAGGAGCAACTCCACCACTGGAAAGAGGGAATGATTTGCCAGGGGAACCCAACAGACGCTGGAACCAGAGCTGCGCGATGATCCTTCATCTGTCCTCCTTCCCGTGCACTCTCTCACAGCAGCTGCGTGAGGTTCCTGTACCAAAAATTACCCCCCTCAAATCCACACACATTGGCCCTAAGCAGTAAACTGAGGCATTGCAATACGGGAAGTCTGGCTGACTTAAACATCCAGTTAATAAGGAATTATTCAAAAGGTACAAGATTCGCCCAAGTCCCATCTAAGAAAGTCTGTATCTTCAAGACTATGCACGTTGATTGGGTATGATGAAGTGAGACCTGTTACTCTTAAAGTGACTCTATTTCAAGGAGTTCTTTATGTTAAGGTTTTGAGTCTTTATGTTGTCTTGAGCCACTTTTGATCTGTCCCTGAAGGCAACACACCCTGCTGCTTTGCTCTTCTTAAGATTTCACATGCTTCCTAAGCATCTCTGCCTTCTTTGAACTTGACACAGAAGATACTGGTGATCCTACACACAGTACATTTGAACCTTTTTTGTTCTGTCTCCTATTCAGCTGTGTGTACCTTTGATTCAGAGCGCTTCTCATGAACACCTGGAAAATAAAACTGCAAAGTCCATTTTGCACATTCTTCCTCACTCTTGAGGAAAGATGAGCTCATCTCCAAGGTGAGCTACAAAAGGCCCAAGTGAGGTCAAAGATCCATTACAGCAAGTGGCAGGTATGACTGATATCAAAGAGAACCCAGGGTTTCTACATACGCACACAAAATACAGAGTTTAAAATACCACCAACCACTGGAAAAAAAAAAGGGGGGGGGAAGTGTTCTGCTTCTAGACATGAACATGCTATACACTGGTCACCAGAAATCAGCAGAGCAAAGCAAACTGTACTGACAACTGAAGCTCAGTATCAAGATACTAAAAAAACCAAACCCAAAAAGGTTCCTGAAATCTCAGAAATTGTTGGTTTGTGTACATATTACATACAACTATGAAAAAACAGGTGTGCACCACGGCTGACCCTTTTCCCACCATTAATCTTAAATCTGAACATCTTAAAACCAGGAAATGAATCACATTATGTGTCAAACTATAAGGGGATGGCCTTAAGCACACTGGTTTTGTGCACACCACAAACTTCTGTAAAAACAGGGAGGAGGGGCAAGGCTGATGACTCAGGCTCTTCCCTGTCAGCACTCCAGACAAGCAGATGACTGCAGTGCCCAGTCCTTTCCTTTACGCTGTATTTATATTGCTTAAGAAACAACACGTCTGTCTACAGATTTGAACCTTGGCAATTCTGACCTTCAATCTTTCCCTCCTTCTTGGAGATAGCAAGATTGACAAACTAACCCACAGGAGAATTAAATGCCCTGTAGTGCTTTCCTGCAGACTTTTCCTCATTTGAAAGTAGTTTTACTCACAAAACTAAGAACAGTACCCTCTCCTAGACTAGTTTTTCCACAAGACCTAAAATGCCTCCTCCAAGAGGATGTTAATTCCGGACTGCAATCCTTATGAAATGCATATCAGAATGCAAATCAAATAAATGGGACTGCAATTTTCTTCATCAAATCTACTACAGGTTAGGTACTTCATACGGGAGTGCCCCTTGCTCCACAAATGACTATGCAATACTGGGAAGAAGATAAAGGGCATATGGGCTAGAAAGATACGGTCAAGATAATCCTTCCTGCCCTTCTGGAAGACAGTCACATGATGCAATGTGACTATCAGAAGCTTGCCAATCTATGCCAAGTTTTTCAGGTATTTGCTGCTATTCTTCCTTCTTTCCAGAGCAAAAGAGGAATTAATTGCTGGTGGACAGGACTTTCTGTTAATTATCCCGAGAATATCCGAGTCAGCTGCGTGTCTCTCTAGGCAATAGTTCTCACCTGCTAGGGACATGCTTTATTCCTAGGAAGTCCCAAGAAGAATAGAGAATGAAATTGTCCCAAATAATCCAGTGTCTTTCCAAGTAGATCTGTTCTTTCTTCTGGCACAAAATGGCAAGAGCAGGTTAAAAACTACCATAACCTGATGGTATGGTCTGTACCACGCTGCTCTCATCAGAAAGCAGAAATCTTTATTCAGAGAAGCATTTTCAGACAGCTTATTCAGACAAGCAGAATTTACCATTTAAAGCCACAGGTGAACAAGTGCAGATCACTTATAATGCTTTGGAATTCCTTTAAGCCATTATCAAACAGGGATTTCAAAGAGGGTACCCACAGAAAGACAAGTCCAAATCCAAATACATACAGAATTCTCCTACTCAAGCACCATCCAGGAACAAAATGCTGCTCAAGATACTGAGAGCAGGCACACCCTGGATGAGTGGAACCTGCCTGACCATACAAAATGCCTTCTGAAAGGCTCAAATGGCCACAAGCTCCTTTTCCATTTCAGGCAGCTGGTCCTGTCTGTGGTAGGAATGCCCACACATTTCCACAGCTCTCCACCTTCCCTCTAAGACTTGGAACCATTGAAGCAAGATGTTTCCTCAGTATTTTAAAATACTTCTCCAAGTCATTCTTCAGAAACTTGGGGAGCAGAAATGAGTTAATTAAAATTGAAAGATGGAACCCTGGAGTACAAAACAACTGAAAAAAAAAAAAGTGGATTCAAGTAGCTGCTCCTATCCCTAATCACACAGCCTGCATGCTGCTTATAGCAGGGTAGAGAAACACTAGTGAGATGGGTATAGAAACACCTGTCAGCTCTCCATTTTCACTGAAGGAGGAGAACTGACAATACGTATACCAGGAAAACCAGTCCTGGAAAAAGAGTGGTGTTTGGCATTATAACAGCTTAAATCAGAATCCTGAAGACCAAGCTTCAACACACGCTGTGCATTAGAGACCTGGAAATGTTTATTTGGGAAAGCGCCTTCCTTGGCCCCAGAGTCTGTGCATTTGGTTTCAATGTATCAAGGACATCTTTTTAATATCAGTAGGAACTCCATTTCAGCTAGTGTTTTACAGAGAAACACTAAGTAGATTTTGCAGTCCTCGGAAAGGTCAACACCACATTAGTCCTCACCATCTGTGGCTTAATTAACTATAGCTTCCTCTGGCTGCTTAGAGGTTTTCTGATAATTTAGGACACGAATTAAATGAAAACTTGAAAGTCCTGTTGACGAAGTATGCACTGCACATGGAAATAAGCATTTTCTTAGTACTTTAATGGTAGAGGGGAGGGCATTTAAATTCAAACAGTGCAAATGAAAAATCCAAAGATCAAGGTGTCAAAAGCTCGAACCTTTGGTTTTCTTCTTGCTTCATGAATATCTTGAAAAATCAGTTTCTATAAAATTAGACTTTCCCTCCCCCATTTTTTTTTTTTTTCTTTTTGCATCAAATATTTACAACTGCATGGAACTTCAGTGGCGTAGAAATTAGATTTTGAAGCTGCAGTGTTAAGAACAAGGTACAAGGTAAGTCGACATCTGTCTACTGACTGCCCCAACAGTCTTCAGAGAGCAGTGGCAGCAAAAAGTACTGGTTTTAAAATCTAGATTGCTGAGAACTTACACTAAGCTTCTAATGACAGGCTTTAGAAGATTATTTTTTCCCCCCATTACAAAAAAAACAACAACCCCAAAACAAAAGCAAAAAACCTTACTTGCACCCATCCTCAAACATGTGTTTCTAGCCCTTGTTTGAAAGGTCTGTACAATTCTTGCTTTCATTTCTTGATAACCAGCCATTCTTATTTTTTCTTCCTCTTTTATCTCCCTGATTGTGTCACCTGACATCTGATTATATCACTGATCTGTAATCTCTTTCACTGATTATAACTTTTGAACAAACCTTCAATCTTAATATTGTCCTGCCTGACATTAGAGCAAGCAGAGAAAAAAACAATACAAACAAAAAAACCCCGTCAACACAAAAGCTGCATAGGCAGAATACCAAAGATCTTAACAAGAACATCCCCTAGTGACTGGTATTAGCCCTCTGCCATGCTACAAGGCTTTTTCTCCAGTGGCAAAAAGGTGAGATCTCAACTAAAATACAGACAAAATTACTACCAAAAACACAGAAAAACTGACACCGCCAAGGGTATCACTGGGCAGACGCTGCCAACGCCACGCAGACCACACCAAAACTCTACAGGGAAATCACCAAATTTAGCCGAGACTAAAATATACACTTCTTCTGTTGCTTCACCCATCCTTCTAGACACATACACACATATCAACCACTGGTAAACAGCCTACTCCTTATTCCTTTCTGACCAGTGAAAGGCTACCCCAGCTGCCACGCCACCGCAGCTGGTGGGCAGGAGGTCAGAGGCGCTGGAAGGGCCGTGCTGCTCTGCACGAGCCAGCACAGAACCGCCCTTCCAGGGGGGACTGCTCCAGGGGGAACGCATCGACCCGACGCGCCGTCTGCCCCAGCAACTAGGGCAACCTCCCTCCCCCTCCAGACTTCGCCCGAAAGGGCAAAGCCAGCCAGAAACACCGAGGCTACAGAAGCCTAGAAAGTTTTTTGGGGAGATGGTAACTTCCCAGTTTACCTTAACCGGCTTTGTCTGAGCTGAGGGAAGAGGCTTAGGCTTACCAGGCGACGCTAGCGCTTTCTATGTAAACCCAACCCACACTTGACCTATTTTCTGCTGTTCTGAGCGCACAGTCACAATTTACCTCATTCAAACCCAGCAGCTGCTGGGCTACATCTGAACCAGTTAAGTCAAGCTTGAAGGCACAACCCTGACCCCTAAACCAGAAACAAAGTCGGGCTGAGGTCAGCCCTGCTCGCATGTGCGCGGAGGCATGTCACACAGGGAAAGGCAGGGACAGGGACGCTCTCCCTGCCGGCGCAGGCCAGGCCAGAGAACAGGGGCAATCGATCCCTTCCCAGCAAGGGGCTCTGAACGCATTGTTCCCACAAGGGCTGAAGTTTATAGATATTTCAGACCGCAAAAAAAATTCAGCTTTAGGATTATTTTCAGTGTAGAACAGCAACAACTGTGTTTCTATAAATAAAAAGCTAAAACTAGAGGGGAAAAAAGATGAGGACTAAAAGTTTGGTCATTTTCCAACTGTCAGTGAACAGCATCTCTCAGGAAATGCTATCAACAATTTTTCCTTTGATGCCCTTTCTTCCCTATGCCTAATACTTCTCCCCACGCACTCCCCCTTCCTTCCCTCATTTCACCTGCTTGATAATTAAAGAGTTGACGCTGATTTTAACATTTTAATTATCGAGTTGGAGAATTAGGGGAGCAGGGCTGCATACACTTCTCCAAGTCATGATTTCAGGCTTGAAGCATCACGGCACCAATTAGTTCAGTTCTGGAGGAGTAACTCAAACCTCCAAAACTATCAGAAAATTTCATTTAGAAATACAAAATATTACCCCATGGAAAATATATTAAAGCTGGGAGTATAAATATACAGGAAAAATCTGGCTCGTAGCCTAATATTCTCCCTGCTTTTAACTCACAAACATAAAAATATGCAGGTATTTGCCTTCCTAGGAGACTATCTAGGTCTCAGGTGAAATGGAGGTGCAAGTAGTAAAACACTTGCCTTTTACAAGCCTGCTCTGTATTTCTGTATCCGTAGATTCTAGTATGGAAAGGCCAGAAGGAAACGAGAGCAGCAGGTGGAACACACATGCAGCAGGGAAGCAGGCAGACACCAATGGATAAGCAAAACCGAACAGGAGCCAGGCAGGTATCATCCCAAACCAACCTAAAAACTGCTCTAGTGACTTCTACAATAGCTTTGCATTTGAAAACAGAGATATAGAAAAATATATTAAAAATCCAAACCAGAAACTAATCTAAAAAGTGACCCTTATGCTCACAGCTTGTGTCATCCTCTCTTCAAGCACCTGGGACAATCCAAGTCAGAAAAGCAAAATCTGCTGGAGTGTCACATCTATCTTTTAGCATCTGATCTGAAGAATTCCCCAAACAAGCGGCTCCTACTCACAAACCTGGTAGGCTGTCAGCTTCCACTTAGAGCACTGTGTTGACCATCTGTACTACATCCATCTCCGTGTACAAGCAAATGAAAGGTTAAGGGACCAACACTGCCCCGCGTCCATCTTCTCCCTCATTTTGATGAGGGCAGCCAAACAGTTGCTTTTCTTTTGTTTTCCACTGAATCACATTTCCTTCCCCTCTCTCCACACATTTATCACCACCACCTTAGCAACAAGCAACTTTGTCCTAATTTTGCATTTTCTTTTATCTACTCCTGAGAGAAACTGGGAGGGAGTTCTGGTCCTACCCCACTCAGCCAGCAACTCCCAAGTCATGTGGTGATACTGGAACAAGCCTTGGAGTCACTTACCAAGCAACTCAATACCACTATGGGAAAAGAAACCTCAAAGTGCAGACATTTCCCTGAAGCAAGCAATTAGCAGAGTGAAGTTGATGCTAACGAGGAGAACAGCTAAGCGAGCAGATTGGAGAAAAATCTTTGGTACACCGATATTAAAATTTAAACTGAGCCCCAGACACCCTGCGAATTGTGAACAGCTTTCAGAAGGTATCGGCTGAAGGACAGGCTGTATGGATGGAGGTGCACTTAAGCAAAGAAGAAAGTACATTCGGTTGATCACCAGTTGCCTGGGCTAATGAGCTGCCAGAAAGTCAGTCTAATGCCCCTGGAAATCAAGCCAAGAGATCAGTTCTTGCTCAGAGGTGAGGACCATTTCGCAGGAGACACATCTTCCTCGCATCAACGACAGCGGAAGTTACTGGTGGCAGCTTGAACTGGCAAAGCTGGGAAGCTGTATGCCACCACCACAGATAATGACCGGACAGTTCAACTCTTACCTCATGGTAGTAACCTCCATCAAATCTTATCGGCTGCGTTACTCAGCACCACAGTATTCTTCAATGAGACTATTGATAACTAAGAGCTTACTGTATTCAAGAGCAAAGGTCTCTCAATTCAGTTCAAATCTGCAGAAGAAAACTGTAAAACACTACTCCAGACATGGCAGTGACGACAGCTCCTAGAATCACCACCACCTCCAAGAAACGTGCTTCAGAGTAGCTCACTCTTGTGAATGGCTCTGCTCTGTAATTTGAACTACCACCAACTTAGCAGCCGTCAGAGATACCCAGTCTCTTCTGCAAATAACCTCAATCCCATTTACCAAATAGGAGCCCTGGGAACATCGAACTTTCCAGCTCCTTTCCCCCTGTAACTCATGAGGATTATGGGCAGAATAAAGATCCCTCCCAAGAATAAAAATATCTTAACCTTTTTTTTTTTTTTGTGAAGAGGAAATAATACATCAGATCTCTTCAAAATGTCCTTGAAAGGCAGCTCCAGCGGAGTTTGTTCCACTTACTATTGTATTCGCCTTTGATTTTCAAGTGGGTTTGTGTGGTTTGTTTGAAAATGTGTTTCTTAGAACAGTACTACATAACAGCGTTGACTGATAATGCTGGTAATACAAAAGCAGTTCAGAATAAAACACGTTTCTCTCACCTTTTAGATGAGTACCCCTGTACTGCACAGAACTAAGGCAGCACCGCACAGAAGCGATGCCTCTGGTTTGGGAAAAAAATTGTACATTTTGTTGCAGAATTTCATTCAGAAGATGACACTTTTCCGTTCTCGGGGACGCTGTGCAGAGACTCTTCAGCCATTTGGCTGGGCATGGAACAGCAAGCCCATCACCGTGCAAGCGTGGAAATGCTGCCTCTGCTCCAAGACAGCATCAGAAGCAACACGGCCATCATTGTGTGCTTTTTGCCTGCTACGAGCTCCATTCTGACCTGCTGGAGCCACTTAAGAATTTTCCCTATAAATAACAGAGGTCTGACCAGCTGGAATGTGTATCATATTTGGATTAACACTACAGCCCTCAGAAACTCTGGAGAAAGCAATGTGCCTTTTATAGAACAGATGAATAATGGTCTAGCAAAGAGGAAAGATTAAATCGCTCATCAGAAAACAGGGATGTTTCAGTTGTTGCTGCAATAAGCTCCTTGGGGTAAACCTAGGAAAGTCATTTGGTGTTCAAAATTGATACAATGCTCATCTATTTCACAATATTTTTCCATCAATAAATCTACTAGCACAAAGAACAAAAAAAACTCCTATTAAAAACTTAATTCAAGAGTGAACTACACCACCTGGGGGGAAAGCCTATTGAGCATCAGACTTCAGGTACCAAGTCTTAGGCATCCTGAAACCTCCTTTAACCTGATTTTATCTGATGAATACCAAAGTGGTGTGGAGTGGTGATAGGAAGATAGCAAGAGGGAAGAAAACATTCACACCGGGTAAAATCCCAGCCTCTATGGTTGAAATCCAATTTCTAAATGGTATGCTTAAAATTTACTACTAAAATCATAAAATACAGAATAATTTGTGAGATTCACAGAAAATATTATGTTTCAAAGCCACCTGCTCAGCAAAAGCATACTAATATACTGTATACTCCCAGGAATGCTGGCAGATGCACAAGAAGAGGGGGGTGCAGGGAAAAAGCCAGGATAGTTCATTTCAATTCCATGCAAAGGACAGGAAATGTCTGTTAGACTGAAGAGTGGGATCAGTATTTACAAATAATAGTAGGGGAAAAAAAAAAAAAAAAAACAAAAAAAAAAAAAAAAAAAAAAAAAAAAAAAAAAAAAAAAAAAAAAAAAAAAAAAACCAAAAAAACAACCCACAACCCACACACAAAACCAAACCAAAACACAAACCACACAGAACTTCAGAACTGCAATTATGTAGCATAACATTAAAAAGACATGAAGCTTGATGAGGAAATGCTGGACACCAAGCCCCCTACATCAAAACAAATACTGCACTTTTTGTTTTATTGGCAAAGTTATTCCAATGTCTAAGGAAATATGAAGAGTCATACCTGTGTTTAATTTAAAAAAAAATAATAGTAATTAAATCAAGTTTTATACAAACTACTTGAGTTCGTCGCCAGATGCCTGGCCCAGAAAAGGAATTCCAGATACACACCTGGAACTGCTACAGCTCTCAACCTCTGCTCGCAGCAGCTTGCTGAAGGCTGTGGGGCAGCTCTGACAGAGCACTATCCCCAGGCTACATCTACTGGGTGTCATGTCAAAAATACGCTCAGAAGACAATGCTGTAGAGCAGCAGACCTGAACAAAGCCATGTTCCTATCTGAGGAAGACACAAAGTGGAACCCTAAGTATTTCATCAGATAACCTATTGTGTTTATCCCATCAAGCAAAAGCTTAGAAAAAATGCATTTCAATGAGACTCCATTTTGCTCCTACCCAAAACACACAGGAAAGCCAGTAGGCTTCTCCTTCCTGGGGTTAGCACTCCCATGCAATGACTGTGCTATTTTACCCTCATTCATGCTCCAGAGCTCCCCAAAGCACCAGGGATTCCCAATCCCAACACAGAGCAACTAATTGGGAAAGCAAAAAGATTGTGGCAAAACCCTGTGTGGTTATAAAGTGAAACTGACTTCCTAGGAGCTGACTTTGTGCCTGGGTTATGAAAATAGTGTTGGTCAAGAACATCACTAAGAAAAATGCTTTGTTGTTTTTAGTGAATCAAATGCAGAGACTGGACATTTTAAGCACACACTACCAAGGATAAGGTGTCCTTCTCTTACAACTGAGTGGTATTTTCCATGGGCTTTTACTGGTGGGGGAAAAAAACCAACCAAACACTGGATGGATTTGTAAATTCAGTAATCCCAAGACTGCTTCCGAGAAGCACTAAAATACTTCAGTGAAATGATTTGATCTTCACCTTCAAAGAAGAAACAAGTTTTGCTCCATCTTTCTGTTTTGCATTTCTAACTTGAAATCATTTATCCCAATGCTACCTCCTGGAGTGGGACTAACGAAGTCAAACCGTTTAACCAACTGAAATTTTTGAAAAATTGCAGGAAAAGTAAACCAAGTTTCTCTACAACAGTGGAAGGAAGCATGTTTTCTTATGGTTCTGAGACCTACTCCACTTCAGCAACCTCAGCTCATCTCAGGAACCTCTTCTTCACATGCCTTCCTACAACCTTCAACAGTTCCACCTGAACCCCCTCCACTACCTGGGGGAGCCACACTATTTGTGGCACCTACACCACCCACCTACTGACTGATGTCTTCCCCTCCTTGCTGCTGATTTCCCTAAGGCTTGTCAGATCTGGAAGCACTCCACTCCCCTGTCAAACCTCAGAGAGAGGCAAAAAAAAAAAAAGCGACTCAAGCCTTTATTTCTTCTTAAGAAATCGTGGTAAACCAGAGAGGTACAATTTCACTCTACCTATTCTGATAATACAGTAAAGTCCTCAGGGAAGCAGCTTCTTCAAAGGGAGGCACAAATACAGGCTTAGGAGAGATGATCTCCCCCTGACTCTACAAACAGAGGGGGCCAATTCCTCCTCCCCTCATCCCTCCTTCTTTGCAAGCGCTCCAATGAAACTCTTCTGTCCCACATGTGAGACTGGGACTGAGAACTGGTATGTCATCTGACCTACTTCTAGCTGGATGCAGCCTTTTGCTTCCCCCCACGTTGGAACCCTACACTTAAACATAGATGTGTCAGTAACAGGCTGTTTAGACCATCGCTCTTTATGACGCTGCCAGAGAAGCCAGCTGGACTGCGTATGGGTGGTCCAGACACCAGAGACGTGGGAAAGAAGAGAGACAGCTCAAACATGATGCTGAGGAGTTAAAGATGCAGAAAGTTGTGTGCACCTCTGTAGCCAGTGGAGGAAATGAAAGCAGGAGGGGAGCACATGACGGCCCCGGCTGTCAACTGGTCAGTTCCTCAGCTGCTTCTGTCAACCTCAAAGGGTGGGACCAACCCAAAAGCTCCTGCCCGCCTGGTCAGTGGAGGTACCAGTTTATGAGAAGAGCCATTTTCAGCTGCAGAGGCTATTTTTAAGTAAGAGAAGTCTGAAAGATGAGTACGTATTTGATTATGGGGTGCTTAAAATACAGACAAAAAAAAACCCCACCAACATTATTTTATCCCCGTTTCAAGACGTTTAAAGACTTTTTTTTTACTACACAGTCCCTGCTACATCACTGTCCTGCTCTTAGGAGCAATAAAAGTCACAAAACCCAAAAGCATCCAGACCTGAAATACCCAATGTCTGCCCATGATAAACAGAAAAGGAGAGTACCAGAGTTGCACAAGCTGTTCTCTCAAGCCTCACTTGATGGTATATAGAGCTTGTATTTCTAACAGATCAAGTAAGATTAGCACAGAATTAGATGCTGAATCCAATGTCCCTATTTCACGATTAGTAAGAAAGTTCATTATTTAAGGTGTGTTAGACATTAGACCTGTCAGCTCTCCGACGTGCGATGCGTATTTAGAAGAAGAGCAAAGTACAAACACCTAGCACTGTGCATGTAACACCTCCCACGGGGGATTTCTCAGTGCCCTATCTTTACATCTGCAACCTTCAGCACAGAGGTAGACACGCAGACCGTACCATTTTGAAACGGGCAACCAGGCTTGTCTTCAGCACACGAAGTTCTGAAGGAGAATCTGAATAATCATGGTGGCTCAAAGAGAGATTCTACCACAGAGAACTGAAAGGTGTTCTGAATTCATTCTTAGCAGGGATTTTTTTTGTTTGGTTGGTTTGGGTTTTTTTAACTAAACCCAATATACAGGAGGACTTTTTGAAGATTCTCTGCACACCCTTCCACTTCCCTCAAGTGGTGAAATACCTTCCTTGCGGGAAGCTGAATGATTGTGAAGGAGCTTCATTTGAATTCTTTGTCCTGTCTTGGCACTGCGTGCTCACAAATCCTTCAGAAATATAGTATCACACACACAAAATGTGTGTGTACATACTGTGTATGCATTTGGCAATCTATACGCTGCCACGCATCCTGCTCTGCCCGATCCAGAAACACTGCTGAAATGCACGGACTGCTTGGGCAAGAGTCTTTTTGGGTCTTTCCATAAGTGTGATTACAGAAAAAACCACAGGATAAAACACTTTTTGTTCTTCTTTACTTGCCTGTCCAAAGTATAATGCAGTCAACTCCAGCTGCTTTGGCCAGTAACAGCAGAATCACACACTTCAGCCTAATAGTGCCCGTGACGGGTACTGCCAAACACCACCCAGACAAAAACACCACGCTGATGAGGTCACACATACCATATGTTGAGCTTCAATACTTCACATTCCCATCTATACTCCTTCAAGTAAACCACAGTGCTTAAACAAATTAAGGCATAACCAGCTTTGCTGCTGCTTAGCTTACTACATGCATCATAACAAGCAGACATGTAACTGTCACAGGATAGTACAGGTGACTCAGTATTACAGGCAACCATCTCAGTTGTAATTTAGGTCACACTTGCATTTGTGCAGGCTTACTGTAGTTTTGCTTAAAATATTTTAATAACAAAAGTATTTGAAAGTGTGTTCATTTTCAATCTACCGCAAGAGCCACTATAAAATCCACCATATTAATCAATTTTTACATAATCACAAAATACACGATATATTGTCAATGTCAAAGTAGAAAAATACTAAGGACCTGACTCACAAATCACATTAAGACTGCAGTTCCTACAGGTACCAGTTTGACACAGAAAATGTGTATTTTATGTCTATCACTTCCTACAAAACACCAGCATTTTCATTTCATTGCTACGCAAAGCACCACGGTAAATGTTCCTATCTGCTCCTTCCTCAAGGTCCCCTTGTCACCACCATAAAAAGAAGTGCATGACTAAAGAGTCTGACCATTGCAGATTAATGAATGAGTCACTCTCAGTCACACACAAGTTTCACGTAAAGACTAATAATCATTTGTATCCTCTGTGAAGCAACAGAGATAAAAGCCACCAGAAACAAGAAGTAGGTTGGTGTCTAAGGCATCACGGATACAGAACCCAAGGAATTTTTACAGAGAAGGGCAGGATTCAAAGCAGTACACATGTAAGGGAAAAGAAAAATCCCATAACACATTAAGCTGTAAAAAACAAATCCACTGACAAGAGTAATGCTTGCTACAGAAAAAAACTTGAAGATATTAAAAAAAAAAAGTAAAAGGCTAGTACAGTGCAGCTACATACCCCACTTTTAATAATGATATTCACCTAGCTCTTATGAAGGTTGCTGGATCTCTTAACAATTGAAAGATGTTTATTTATGCAAAGAGCAGACATGGCATGGGAATCCACGGTTCACTATTCCCCGGCAAGTCCTGCCAAAGTCTCTTCACTCTGGTTCTGGAAGAACCACTTTAGGTAATGACAATAATTTAGTTTGTTGCCTATTCAAACTTTGTTTTTCCTGCCAAGCCTAAAAGGATGCCAAGTGTGCTGTTTTCTTTGTCTTGAGCAGCTGTCACCCTGAAAAACTGGACAGCACCACCTTATTCACGAAGCCCTTTAGCCCAAGCATTACATTATATTAAATAGCACTGTGGTTTTTGATCAGAAATGATCTGAGCAGAATTCGTACCAAATGCTCATCTGCTGCCCATTATGAGTATTGTAAGTATATGCAATGGTGGGAAAAATTACTCAGTAGTTAAGAGCTGCATCTGAAGTGAAATGGAGTCTTCCCACACAGATTCAAACTTTTGTTTGTTTTGGCAGAAAGGTACTGGAATTTTAGGCACTAAAAGCAAAATGCAATAAAAAGTGTTTAGATCACCATGTCTCCAAGGACTTCATATTGAAAATGTGCAGCCATGAGAGCTTAAACCAAAAACTAAACACATTTAGAAAGACTCAAAAGTCAACTCATCTCTGCAGAGAATGGTTCCTCAGTTCTGTCTTCGGCTCAGAAGCAGGTTAACAGTATTCCAGACCAAGCATGGCAGTAAGCAGGCCATTTTTTCCTCTTTTTAGAAAAAGATTTTAACAGGAAATTTACCAAAGATTTATCTAGGACCTGTTTTCATTGCAAAAAAAAAGGAAGGCCTTCCAGGAAAAAAAAGGTACA
>JANHGN010003740.1:24523-36150 GCA_024605025.1 Megaceryle maxima | reverse complement strand
AAAGCAATATTCATTTAGAAGTCATTAAAGGACTTAAATTTTTTTTTTGTATGGTTCATGGACAACAGACCAAAACTTTACTTTTTTAATAGGCTTACAGCTTTAGTGTTATTAGTGAAAACCATCAGTATTTAACAGCATTCTACAGCCAGATATGAAATTACTTTAAAGGACTTAGGTCAGATACTAATATGTGTCTTCAATTCAAAAAATTTCATAACAAATTAAATTGTTTAACTAAAGCTAACATTTTAATGTAAAAGTCAAAACTGTTAGGGCAGACTCAAGATCTTTGTTAAAATTGAAGATACATACATAACTACTCTTTGTGCTGCATATAATCTGGTGAATAAATAACAGCACTCCATACTTGTCTTTACACACAACTATAAAACAGACATAAAAGAAAATTTTGGAAGTTTTTCAGTTAGAAAAACTTGATACTTTTTATCACTTGCAATGATAAAAATAACATTTCTTTGGTATAAAAAGGTTTTAAGAACTGAAATAAAATTTAAGTGCTCCAGAATATTTTGAAATGTAATTCAAAATTTGATGTTATAATTAAATTTTGACATTATTTCTACTATACTTAATGATTTGTTGCTAGTGATCATGGTGCATCAGCTTCGTATTTTGGTGGGCCATAGGAGCTGAAATAGTCTACACATGTATAAACGTGTGTTTATGTGATCAAAGGCTGCTTCCAGTCAGATCATATTGAAACATGTTATCTTATTTTCCAGATCAAACTATGTCTGTACTGTAATGAGATTATTTATTTTGCCCTCAAATAAGAACTAAATCAAACAGCAGTTTGTTGAAGTTATGAGCAAAATTGTCTTTCTGGTGTTTTGATCCTCCATTCAACAATGAACTAAGAGTATAAAAACACACATACAAAACCAGCAGGAATTCTTCATGAACAACTTTTCCATTGATTAGATTAAAGTATTAGGATCCTTCTTCTAAAATATTTTGTGGCCAAAGTGGTTTAGAATTCTGGTACCAGGGCAATCTGGAAGAGAATGACAAGGCAAATGTGCTAGGGTATTTACGTATGACTGAAATAATAAAATGGTGTAGGGGCCATTTTCTGAACTCAAGACAAACCAGCACATTATATCTCTGTTCACTTAAGATCTCTGATTTACCCATCCTGCCCCACAGTTGGGCATAGAAAACAGACTCTGTTAAGAATAGTCCATGGCTTGTGCTAACCTCTGAATTGTCCTCAGCTGTCATCTAGAATGTTATTTGGTCTGATTAAAACTGTGACGGGGGTCACTTTGACTATATTAGTACAGATAATTGTGTTCCTATGCTTACAATTGCCATTCCCTGGCACAGTCTGATTTATAAGTATAAATGTAAACATTGAGAATTTCTTGATAAATGGTTTATCTTCTGCTTTCCTTAGGCATTGACTGGTTTTGAAAATTCTGAATTCCTAATTGTTTCTTCAACCACAATTCTACTTTCTGTGGTAAATGCAAAGACATATTTACAAAGGTGAAGTTTGATCCCTAAGTCACTGCTGAGCTCCAGAAAGTACATTTCTATTTAGCTGATCAGGACTACATCATGTAGGATTACGTTTGGATACATGACTGTGCCCACAGAGAGAGGTAAACAGAGAGTACAGGGAGGAGGACACTTAATTGTAATTTGCAAGAATCTGGACCTTGGAATGCTCAAACTCACTGCAGGCAGGAATAACTCTTCAGTGGAGGAACCGGAAATTATAAAATTGTCTCAGAATTAATCCATGGAAAGAGGTTTTTGTAGGGAAAGTGGTGAACTGCATACTACAGGGATTGGTCATTCACACATTATCAGGACAAAGCCATTGCCATTGCTCTGAGATCAGTACAAGTATTTTAGGAGCAATGTTTCGGGATTAGATTCAAAACTGTGTCCAAACTCAACAGCTGGTCATTCTCTCTATAGCAAGATGAGCTAAACCCTTATAGTTTGGCTTGTTCAAAACCTGAATCCAAATGTTGTTATTCTGGCCCTCCTCTGATTTCCATATAATCAATTTGCATATCATTACAAGACAGAAGATTCCCATAAAACCTAGTCAGTTGCTTTATTTTTTCCAAGTTCAATGATTCTTTTTTATTGCTCTTTATAAAAACTGTGGGAGCTCAGATGACCGCCAGCATATCACAAAACGCTCCATTGTTTATCTATACTGGTGAGATGAATGGTATTGTGCAAAACTGCAAGACTAATAGAAATCAATGGTTGAAAAGAAACATTGTACAGGTGTCTGCTTCTGAGACTATATACACATTTTAAAATCTAAGGTATTCTAACACCCTGTGAAGAGGAGGAAAAGGCTATATGGGTTTGTTTGTTTTGTTTGTCTTGTTTCTTGTTTTGTTTTTAAATCTTTCCAAAATCAGAATGATTTTATTAAGTGGAGCCTGGATTTGAAACAAACTGGATTTGAATGTTACGTGTGCTGCAGCATTGAAGAAGTGATCATGTCGCTATACTCAGCACTGGTGAGGCCACAGCTTGAGTACTATGTTCAGTTTTGGGCGCCACAGTATAAAAAAAGACATGGAGGTGCTGGAGCAAGTTCAGAGAAGGGCAACAAAGCTGGTAAAGGGTCTGGAGAAAATGTCTTATGAGAAGCATCTGAGGGACCTAGGACTGTTTAGGCCAGAGAAGAGGAGGCTGAGAGGAGACCTTATTGCTCTCTACAACTACCTGAAGGGGATGAGTGGTGAATGAGGTGGGTGATGGTCTCTTCTCCCAGGTGACTAGTGAAAGGACAAGAAAAATGGTCTTAAGTCACACTAGGGGAGATTTAAATTGGCTATTAGGAAATTTTTTTTTTCTGAGAGAGTGGTTAGGCATTGGAACAGGCTACCCAGGGAGATGGTGGAATCACCATCACTGGAGGTGTTCAAAAATCATCTAGATGTGGCATTTCAGGATGTGGTTTAGTGGTCATGATAATGTTTAGTAGATGGTTGGACTCAATGATATTTAAGGTTGTTTCCAACCTTAATGATTCTAGAAGAGTATTCCCATACCTGCAATACCCAGGATATTTCAAAAAATTCCACAATTTTTCCTCTAAATTTAATCTTTGAGAATTGTTTACACTAAAACAGTGTGGGCAAAATAAGTTAACATGAAGTTAAATTCATTTACATTGATTAAGATGACAGGTAATAGAGAATATGATTCAGAGTTAACCAGACAGTCATATACAGTCAGTACTTCAACCTGTGCTATTTAATATCCAGATACTGAACTTTCCAAGAGTGTGACTGCCATCTTAATAATCTGTTGCTTCCCTCTGGCATTATTGTTAATGCATTTTGGGACATTATCAGATGAAATACTCCAAAGTGTTAACAGAAACTGACTTGTGTGGCATTTAAAATGACATACACTGAACTTTTTATTGATTGATACTGTGTGCTTTTACCTTTCATTTGCTTTATGCTACATACTCTGATACTTTTTTAATAAGCTGAATAGTATACTCATTCTTGCTCTAAACAAAAATCAATGGGATGAGGATATAGTATCTATAACAAAGAAGCTAAAATAATAATAAAAGCAAATTATGAGGAAGACAAGCTTTCTCATTGGATAAAGCTGGACTCAGATTATTTTAGTGGAATATCTACAACTGGTTGTAACAGAAGCAAGAATATGAAAATATGTTAAGCACACATTGCGGAAGCCAGTAACATTCTTATTATTCTAGTCTACTTCTCTTAATAAAGTATTGAACAAGTTTGTGGAAGGGTAACAAGCTTTTGTGTGATTCACCAAGTTGCCTTCTGGTTGCTCAGTGAAGGACCATCTTGCTGTCTGAAGAGCAGTGAATTTCAGTTATCTCTGCACTACTGGTACTAGATCTGTTAAAAGTACAAACATGGGATAACTTGCAGCATCACTGTCTATTTTTCAAGAAGCCCTACTCCATGAGACAGTGATAACAAAAGGCAGAGGCTTCTAGGGTGGGTATAAGTGCCAAGAAGATAGCTCTTTTTACCATGGACTGAGAAAGCAAAGAAGAGAGAAAGTAACTGTAGTCATTGTGAACAAGGCTCGAGTTTTTTAAAGAGTGCTGGTTCCTGTTCTCAGATATGAATTTCTTAACTCTAAGATTGAAGAGCTGTGTTTGTTCTTCTTCAGGGCTCATGAATCTTGCATTCTTGACTACCCAGTAACAGAGCTTCAATGTGAGGTGAAAAGGGTATCCTTATTTTCTTTTCTTTTTCTTATTTCCCTCCCTCCTTCCTTATACTTATATGGTGATCAGGGCACACTCCTGGGGGAGGAAGTTATTTTAGTTTGAAATCCTTTAGATTAAGGATAAGGAACTCAAAACTCCCAAGTGATTTCTTTAACCAAGAGTCTGTTATACAAAACATGAGCAATGCCTCTTCTCATCACCTTTCTCTGACAGCTGTTTTAAAGTCAAAGCAGTTGAAACTGTGTTTTTTAAGTGGCTCACTGTCAGGCATGCTCAAAGTACAAGTTTCAGACATTTAGTGCTACTACATTGGTCTTCTTAGGTGACTTATGCATTCCATCAGGAAATTTAGCTGTTTGCTGAGCATGGGTGTTTTAAATGACAATTAATCCATGAGGTGTGTAAACTCTATTTTTATTTTATATTTTTTTTTAAGGAGCTTACATTCTTTTCATTATAAGCACTTTATTCTAGCTTATAGCTATTCTTGGTCTTGTTTTTCCTGAAATGTAAACGATTTATTTATTTATTTATTGGAAATAGTATGCGAGCTTTCCCTTTACTCCTGATACCAATTTTACAATTCTTCTGAATCACAGTAGATATAAGTTTAGTGTAAGTAATGTACCAGTCTTTGAGTCTCTTTCCAAACTCTATAGGTTGTATTTTTACTGGCTTGTGCCTGAAGACACTAGTATGTGGACAAGTGTTATCATTAGTACAATATGCTTACATAAGCAGAAAAATTAGAGAATTAGACTATAGATGACTTGTCTTGTTAATTGGGATTAGCTTGCCATTTTTCTTATTTGTAAAAAAATGAAATAACAAAAATGACTTATAGTATGGATATAGACAATAGAATTTAAGAACCTGACTCTTAAAGGCTGTTTGGGGATAGTTTTACTCATGATAAAATGTGTGAGACATTGAGTTAATTTTCTTTCCCCAGTTGTTAGTGTAACTGGGGAAAATTACTCAAAAAATTGTATAAAGTAGAGCTACTAAGATCACAGAGTGGTTAAACCAGATCGTCAGAACCCAGTGTTAAAGAAAGTTGAGTAGGAAAAAGCCCATATAACTAAAGCAAGTCAAAAAATGTAGAAGGCTAGTCTAAATCAGTGATTCATATTCCTTCTCATGGTGGTAAATGGTTATCTTTTTATGTTGGGATGAATTGCTGACTGAAAGTGTTTTTTGTTTTGATATTGTTTTCCTTTTGACTATCAAGGCATTTTAGACTTCAGTGTTAGACTGAATGTCTAACTTCAGAAAAGTCAGTTTGAGTGAGACAAATCTCAGGTTAGTTGACTGACGGAATAAGAAAAGTTTAACACTATGTGGTTAAGAGGTCATTTACAAGATGTCTTATTATCATTTTAAGGTTCTGAGGCACAAAATATTATTACATTGATTGATCTACCTGACACAACCATTGTGAATATGAATTACTTTTTGTACAGAGGGAAATAGCAAAATATACAGTTCCACTTCCTCTAGTCCAGTACAATGCTGATTGACCATGGTAGGAGATACAGTGAAGAATAAAATGGTAGAAATAAGCCATATATAACATTTCTCTTCAACTTACATTATAAATAAGAAAATTCTTCAAAAGATTTGGAGAAGGAAAATTGTTCTTCTCCTATTTGGTTTCAGCAGTTGAAAACCAAATGGAAAAAGGAAAAAAGTAAACCTTTGACTTTCCCCATCTTTCCTTCTCCAAACAAGAACCATGTTTATTCTCTACAAACAAACAGACTTTCAGTAATTGAAATATAATTATTTCTTTTCTTATGTTTATATCTGCTTCATTAGCTGAATGCAGGTTTTCACAAGGTTTGAAGATTAACAAATACACTTACTAATTCAGTTTTTGCCCACTGAAATGGGCAAAACTCTAACTTTGAGCTCATGCTAATTACAAACTTAAGCTGCTGTAATGATTCCAGGTTGCACCTCAGTAGAGCAAAATAAAGATATCAAATGATCTGATCTATGTTGTCACAAAATAACTGACAGTGCAATATATCCTAGATAACTCAAGTTAATTTAAAATTAAGATTAAATTAGGTCTAGATTAAGAAATTAATATTTTGCTATCTGAATTATTTGTATAAACTGCTACCAGAGTTGATGAATATCTGCATCTCAGTACAACTGCTAAACAGAGATATGCTCTTGTTTATCTTCCCTGGCTCTCTATCTAGGAAGTTTGCAAGCCTTCTATCACATCAGTCCCATGGGGATGTCTTTGACACCTTAGAGCAACTCAAATGACACTAGACAGGCAATAGAATTGAGTTGTCAGTCTATGGAGTCTGAAGTGCTTTTAAACCTCCTAGAGTGTCATCTTTGTATGATCACAAGTCTAGTTTTAACACAGCACTATGGCACAGTCTTGGCTCATGAATCTGAGAAAATTACCAAATCATGGGAAAGAGTCATGACAAAACGACACAGACTAGAACCATGACAGATAGAAAAGGTGAAACTGCAGAACAGGTAAGAGTGAGTGGTTCAAGGATTCCACAGGAATAACATGTGAGAAAAATCTTAAGGGAGAAAGTAAAAACAGAGTAGCTTGTCAGTCCTAGTAATCTGTGTATAATAAGCAACAAATGTTTTATACTTTCAAGTTTTATAATAATTATATCATCCGCATCCATGTGTAGAACTTCTAGTTATTCATTATTCATGTCATTTCTCCTTCTGCTTAGTCTCTTAATTTTCTGCTGCAAATACTTAACTCCCTTAATAAAAGGGCAATATGTTTTTTCTATCAAGATTTACACTACAGAAAATAATTTTAAAACCCCCAGAAAGATACAATTGTAAAATATAGACTGATATCCTATAAAGCAGGATACTTGTGGTAGTTTTTATTAAATCCATTGCAAGAAATTTCTGATGTAAAATTGAAACAAGCCTGGGTTCTGAAGTCTTTCAAAATGTTCTTGCACTGGTGTATTCTGGACAATTTATTGTCAATGAGTAGACAAGAGTTTTCTCAAGATATATGCAGCAGAACAAAGACCCACTGGAGTGATGGTAAGATAAAATATATGAAATCGTATTCAGATGAAGAGGAAAGAAGAGATTATCAGGGCTTAATTTCCCTCCTTCTTTTGTGCCATGCAACTAAACCATCTGTACTTAATTTTACCACACTTGAGCACAGTCAGAAAATGAATTAAAAGAAGCCTTTTTAACTGGAGGGATATGGAGAGAAATAGCCATCAGGAATTCAACCCAAAGAGTGAGAATGTGTCAAATTACTTAAAAAATATCTACCCGCTTTCAAGGCCTATCCTAAATAATTCGAGAACAGAGATGACATTTAAAAGGAAAAAGGAAAGTAGTCAGGAAGATCAGAGCAGAAAAGATTAATTTCTTTTGCTGTAATATAACACCATAATTTTTCTTAATTATTCTTGACATTTCACCTATTATTCTGTGAGCTCCCTCAGACCATAGTGGGGAAAAAATGCTAGTTGCTTTTCAGAACAAATGTGAAGAGGTACTTGCTGTTGGCTTTTATGGCTGGACTCTGCCCTTTGATACAAAGAATCATAGCACCACCTATCTGGTAAAATTAGCTGTTAGGTTTGCAGATGTGCGACCCAAAGATTATTCAAAATGGTGTGTGTGGTGTGTATTTGTGTGGAAGAAAGCCACTGGAGTAAACTTAATTTTATGTTAAAGGAGGAATACTGAAGATATGGTGAAAAAAAAGTAATACTTGTGATGAATTAACTCTCAAAGAACTTTTATTGAAATGTGTAGGCCAAAATAAATAGTACATATGTGTATAGACTATTTAAATTCAATATATTCTCTAAACCCCAGAGCCAATGTTATAGAGTAATATCTATATAACGTAATGAATGAAACATTAATTTCCTCATGTCCTCTAGGGTGTTACTGTAAAACAAGGATTAAGAATCGTTCATCAGAACCAATGTGAAAGGACCTAGAGGTTATGCTAAGAAACCCACAGTTTTCATAGAAATATAGAAAACAAAGCAGAAAACTCAATCAAAACACTAGTGGTAGCAAATTTTATCTTCTTAATGAGAACACATTTGTTTCACTGGATTTTTAAAATTAAATTTCTATACTTCAGTGAATCATGAAATATATATAAGAAATAAATTGCTAACCACAAAATTATACCAACCAAGATAATAACTATTCTTAAAATAAATAAATAATCCTACTTCATATGGATTATTAAAAGTATATGTTTGGAAATTAATAAACAGAAGTCAGAGCAAATAATTTCACCAAGGGAAGTACATATCTACTAGAAGGTCATCATCCATGTCAGAATGTACTTATCTACTTATTTATGTATTTATTTATTTAAGGAAATTCTGACCTCTTCATGGAAATGCAGGCTCAAAATGAAATTTTATTCACATGAAACTTCTTGTAAGTTTGATAGTTTTTGCAGGTAAGCAGCTCTTCTTTAAATCTTTCACACATCTAATGAGATTAATGAGCATAAAATAATGAAACTACATTATCTGAAATCTGTAGAATTTCAGTCCCCTCCTCTCTAGTAACATTTGTTCTTGTGAAGAAAATCTTCCATGTCAATCCACAGTGAACTGTCAATTCCCTAGGACTTTTCTGGTCCCTGTTTGCCCTCCTCTCCATGGTAGGAATTCTGATCTTCAGGAATCTTACCAACTAGTGCTAAAAGAGAAAAGTCACAGTTGTCACTGCATGGTGGATATTAAGCGATTTTAAAAGGCATCCTTGCAAAGCCCGACCAAAAGTCCATAACCCTCCCATGTTTGTGAAGGGACACAAGTAATGCTAGATGTGAGCTGCTTTCCTACAAAAGGAGAAATTGAGCCTCATATAAGCAGTCCGGCTAGAAACCTACCCTCTGAGGCATGCCTTCCTCCTCGTTTCCAGGAAGGTGTCAGTTACTTACTGTGACACTTAACAGACCTTTTTACTTTAAATAGAGCTATACTTAGGAGTCGTACGGTATAGGCAATGTGTTTAAGCCAGGGAATGGGTAAAGAGAGTCTTGTAAAGAGGTTCTTGCACATCAATCACCAGCATGTCGTACACACAACTTGTAGTGTCAAAGAGCCTGGGATGACCTTACTGAATGTTAAGTGCCTGATTTGAGCATACAACTGAGGATACAATATAATGAATGTTCCCTGAAATATCTTTATTAGATGCCTTCCAAGGAATAATCTATAAAATTGTGTATCCATAGCCATGGAGTTTTGTGTTATCTACCTTTGTGTAGCTTCTAGGGAAAGGTCCTTCATTTTTTCCTGTTGTCATTCTTCAGAAACTAGTATAAAACCTTCAGAGTTAATAAATGAAACATTAATTTGCAGATGGAAATGTTACTATTAAAGTGTTTATTTGTTGTTATTACCATCATTGTTACTACAGCAATTCTAACTTCAGAAAAACTGAAAATAGTTACTGTAACTATGCTTTGGAAAAATACAGAATAATGTTATTTGGTTTGTGAAAAAAACCCCCACCTGGAATTAGATTAAATTACACTGAAAAGTTATAGGTGGATATTTTTTATTTATTAAGAACAGAAGATTGACAATATGCCATCAGACCTAAGATCCCTTTACTCTGGTTTCTTCAAATAAAGTGTGGGTAAGAATTTGTGGCAGGTCAGGTATGAATGTGATCTTAGAGTCTAACAGTTTGTAACCCTGGGACTTCCTAAGCCAGAAGCTATTCCTTCATAATTAGTACAATTACCTTTCGAAGGAGTACTAATTTTAGCACATGATCTTGAAGAAAGGAATGCCATACTTATTACACATTGTTTGATTATTTTTTTTTCAATTTCTCTTGTAATGTAAATAATTTCAGAGTTGACTGGAGTGAACAAAACACCTAAGTAATATATTTTAAGTATCTATTTTCAGAGGAGATGAATAACACTGTAGATTTATTGGTTCCTCTCCACTGCTCTAGTGTTTTTTTAAATACATTAATTGTAAGCAGTTTGGTCTTAAGATTCTATGCTTTCTCTCTGTGTAAAATAAACATTATTATTAATAATAATACCCTGAATCATAACAGTTAATGCAAAGGTATCCTGAAAGAAATAATAAAATTCAAATTTTGATATTTAAATTAAACTGTGAGTCTTAGAAATTTAGAGGAGACATTCATGGGAGGCAGAGTATTACATTTCTTCTAATAACACTTTACACCTCTCATTGGAGGCATCTGGGCCTGGTTGTTTCTTCCTCTGAACCAGATGGTCCCAGTGTTGGACCTCCTACTGCGATTCTTATTATCCGTCTGTCCTCTGGTCACAACTCTTTTCACACATTATTAAATTCTGGACTATCTTTTTATTTTCTGGAATTTCTTTGTGCCTGGTTGCTTGCCACTATTAAAGGAAAAGAGTGGTATTCCATATCTACATTAAATCTGGGATTTGATCAATGCAGTCTTGTATTGACTAGACTGTATTGCCTGAAGTTGTCCTTAAAACACATAAATTTAAAATTAGTTTGAGGGAATATATTCTTTATGTGCATGATTTAATTAAAAAAACAATCTATCAATGTCTAAATCACCAGTAATGAATGTATAGCTGTAAAATAATCCATTCCCTGAGATCTTTTTAGTGGAGTACCTTTTAATGAGCTGCATGCCTTCTCAATATTTAGAAAGAGGTAAAAAAAAGAAGATTCTGGACATTTCATCTCACCCTGATAAGCTGTTTTTCTGAGAGACTCGTAGGTCTGAATATGCAGAATGAACACTAGTCTGAAATACACTACGCTAATGTCTACTGAGGGTGAAAAATGCCAGCTGATCAAGTCTGCAACAGTGTCAGACAGGATTCCCTCTCTCTCCACTCTGAATTAAACTAGAACAAAAGGGAAAACAAAGTGGATGTCTTTGTCATTTTCAAATTGACTATATTTCTTTCTTCACTGGAATGTAGTTACTCCATGCTGTGAATTTATGTCTTTTAAATATATCAGATTGTGAGGAAGTTTAACACTAAGGACTTAATTCTTTAGATCCATAGGTGCACTTTGCAATTTATCTTGTAAAAGTCACCTAGTGTGGTTTTACATGCTTGTCTAGGGTCACACAACAGAGGCTGGATTGAAGGCCTAAATTGGTAATTTCCTACCAGATTAAACAAGCTGTAATACCTGAGAAAGAAGGAACTTTTTACTGATGAAGATATATGTGTACTCTGTGTAATGAGAAAAGTAAGGTAATTATGACAGCTTGTCCTTGATGTCCTTCAGCAGAAAGTAATCTGACATAAATATTTAACTTTTGTTAAAAAGGACTGGAAATTCACACTCTCCATTTAATATGGTTTTTATATTTTATTAATTTTTAAATTATAGGTTGTCTACTT
>JANHGN010003740.1:0-17742 GCA_024605025.1 Megaceryle maxima | reverse complement strand
TCTTTTTTTTTTTTTTCTTTTTTTTTTTTTTTTTTTTTTTTTTTTTTTTTTTTGTGGTACAGAACCTTTTCTCTCATGCAGTTAAAGGGAAAAAAAAACACAACACCACCACAACACTAATGTCACAGTTATCACAGGGTGTCAGGGGTTGGAAGGGACCTTGGAGATCTTCAAGTCCAACCTCCCTTCAGAGCAGGATCATATAATCTAGAACAGGTCACAATGGAATGTATGTATGATGTATGTATGATGGAAACATTTCCTTGGAATTCCGTTATTGAAATACATGAGTTCTAGGTTTCTTTTTAGAATTATAGTTTTTACTTCCATGCTTTTCTTCTCTGAGCCACTTCTTATAGGTGGAGGATTTTATCATTATTTTTGTGATTCTGTTCTGCAGGTTTATCAAGAGATTCCATTCATGGCTCAGGGTCTCATTCTGCCACTAGCAAATAAATACAGTGTTCAGTTCCCACTTAAAATGAGTGAGAAATGCATAAATATCTAAACAGAAAGATCCCAAAAGAAAGGGAAAGGGACAAGAAAATATGAGACAATTCTGGTTAAAGCTTAAAGGTTAGGGTCTCTTGCTGCATAACTTTTATACCATTTAATCTAGGCCTTATAGTAATGTTCAGTGAAAGGTGTAAAGAATGAGAATAGAATGGCTTTGTGACTGTTCACAGGGTATCCCATATATAGCCAGAGGTACACACAATCAGTCCTGAAAGTAGTTGTTTGAAAAATTAGTACATGAATGGAAAAGTTGTCATTTTAATTTGCATGGAGGAGGGAAGTAATATTTCAGAAAGCCAATAAATTGGAGGCAGAGAATATACAGACATGTGGAGGAGAAAGACAATCCGATAGAGAGCTACACAGAAAACAGTAGCTTGGTGTAACTTCTGTCCAATAGTATTCTAATTCAGTCAGTCTTATTCTGGAATCCAATAGGCTAATCTCTATTTTTCTTTTATAGACTTAAATCCTCATACATAACAACTGGAAAATATGTTTTCTGGTGCATAGTCAACTCTTATTTTTCATCATTCACAAACATAAATTGGTTGACTTAACAAAGAATATTTTATTTGCCAGAGAAAAGGAAAACATAAGAAAGTACACAAGCAGGAAAACATACAGCTCCTAACTGCTAACTATTCCATGGTCCTCTTTTACAATAAGGCAACTCCTAAGTCAGCTGGTTTTTTTTCTCTGCTTCTGCAGTAACGTACCTCACAGCTGGGATTGCCCAGTCTTACCAGGTAGTAAATCTCTACTGCTGATCTTATGGTGATGTGACCTACTTTGCTCATAGTGAAATTCCTTCACTGCTCCTTGTTATGTTACCTGCTCACCATTTTTCTCCACTCATTCCTCTGCTAGCAGCTTTACTAGCCATTCTCAGTGTTCATAAATTCTTCTCAAGAATTTAGGAAGCACTGAAAGCCAATAGTCTTATAACATTCAAGTGATTCTTAAGCAGAGTCTTTAATTTACAGATAACTCTTAAACTTGGATGTTTTAGAAAACATTTTTCTACAAATTCTCCTGTCTTTTTTTTTTTTTTTTTTTTTTCTTAAGGCCATAACTTTTGCACCCTGTGACAGAAAGCTGTCGTCTTAGGTTAGCTATCCACTTTGTTTGCATACAACTAATTGGCCATCATTCCTGCATATTATGATCAGAAATGATTCTTTATGGCACTAGCAGAAATAATTTCCAAATACAAAGAAATAATATATGAAGAAAAAAAAAAAAAAAGCTGTAGGCTGTCCATTGGAGCATTTGTCTCCTTTTTTTTCCACTAGATGTCAATAGAGTCCTCTTCTTTTTTGGGTTGCTCTACCATTTGAAAATTTAGAATAAAGAATAGCAGGGGTTTGTTTTTTCTTTAGACCTTAGCCAAAAAGGTTATATCCCCATATATGCCTGAAAAGTTACAACAAAGAGAATAAAAAGTCTGTTAATATGGTGGAGAATGATTTTTGTTTACCGAATCAAGATTAGGCTCTGTGTGTGCTGAATTGAAATAAAATGTCTTTTAAATAGGGACCTGAGAAATCAATCGTAACCAGCAGTTAATGACCAGTTTGTGAACAGCTTGAGGGAAAGCCAAGGGCAGTTAAAACTCCAGCAAATTTGTTGTTAACTGTGCTAATGAATGATATTGCAGGGATTATTGCTATTATAAACTGTAATCAATCAGATTTACCATTGTGTCTAAGAAAAAGTTTGCAAATAAAAATATTTTATGGATTCAGCTCTGCACTTCCAATTTTAATTAATATGATAATCTGAGTATTTCATGATTGTAAATTCTACTTTCAGTTCCCTGGCAAATATAAGCATTCATATTACACATAAAAATGAATATTAAGTACTTCATGATAAAATCTGGTAATATGAAATAATAAAGACATCAGCCGAGGCATCAGGAAGCTTGTCATGACATATAGGAAGAGCATACAAATTAAGAGGACTAACTGTGGCCGGATTCACTATTGTATTCTTCCTAGTGATGCAGTTTTACATTTGAGTAATTCATGGCTGTTTTCTTGATTCAGTTCTGAAAATTTCACTGCATGTGTAAATCCTATTTACTCAGAGGTGCTGAGCACTGCATCTCCTACTCTGAAGTAATCCTCTCCCAGTCCCATGTGATGCACTGGCTAGTTCATCCCATTGGGGATATTTGTGAACTGTTGCTTCAGCAGCTGGGTCTGCTGACTCATTTCTGGAAGAAGGAAATGTAGCCTTCCATGGGTTTGGCCTTTTTGTTTAAATCTGAATACAGATGTTAACAAAAGCCTTTCTTCTTATTGGTGCCATACAGTGTCAAGGTCTGTGGGCAAGAAATATGGACAGTAGTCTAGAGATACCAATAGAGTTAGTATATGTTTACATTACAAAATATATCCCCATTTTCAAGTAGGTTTAACATATCTTTTGCTTAAAATCCTATTGGTTCCTGCTGCAATATGGTACTAGTGTGAGTCTCCAGTGTCGCAATGGAGAAGGAAGATGAATGCAGATAAAGAAATTTGACATAGTATAGCAACTGCTTCATGTACCATGCATCATTTGGACACCATCTCTTACTGAAAGCAAACACATTTCAGTTGTAGATGTTGCCTGTGATTATGAAGCCAAACAAAAGTGATTCAGGGACTGAACCTTGTCTCCAAAGCTTAGAGATACAACCCGGCTTATTCTCATACTATTGAGACCTATGTGTCTCTACAAACTGTTATCTAACTTGTAATGGATCATGTGCCCCTGGACCTCATCTGGACCTGCAGGTTGCACCTGTGATCTAAAGAAATCATTGTATTTTTTAATGATTATTTTGTTGTTGTCGTATGTGGTTTTTTTTGTTGTTGTTTTTTTTTTTTTTTCCCCTAGGTCATAGCTTCAAAAATAACGTGAATAATGTTCTTCAGTGTAACTTTTAGGGTGGTTGTTACC
The DNA here is from genome assembly GCA_024605025.1 of Megaceryle maxima. Classification (NCBI taxonomy): domain Eukaryota; kingdom Metazoa; phylum Chordata; class Aves; order Coraciiformes; family Cerylidae; genus Megaceryle; species Megaceryle maxima. The sequence continues at coordinate 14,274 of JANHGN010003740.1, read as the reverse complement.
TGCATAGGCATGTTACAGGAGGGAATGTGAGAGTGTAAAACCTTTAGGATGTTGCTGTAATGCCATCTGGAACAGGGGAAGCCACCCCTGTGCAGTCACATATACAGTGTCTTTTGAGAGCAGTTCCTGGAATGAACAGTTCCTTAGTTGGCCTGAGTATATACTCCCTGAGAAACCTAGATGGAATACGCATAGATGACAGACCTAGTATTGTGCTAAGTAATAAAGAGGTACAATCTTTGATAATGTTCCCTGTCTCTCTGTTTAACAATATAGATGTAGGTACATTCAGACTGGCCTTGAACATGTTCCGAGTTCTGCTGATTATGTAGATAGAATGAAGGGTTAGTGTTGAATTTTTTTTTTAATTATTATTTTTGGGCAGACAGGGGGAATGTGTTTTGGTTTTGGTTTTGTGTTGTTTTTTTTTTTTTCCTCCCTTTCAAACATTTCAAATGCTTGAATAATAAGCAGGGGATTGCAACAAGCAATACCAGCTAAGGAAGTTGAGAGTATAAGTGATAAAACAGAATTATTATTTACAGTGCAGGTTAGAGTTTGAGCCTGATTTTTGTTTCATATGTCAGAATCTTAAGGAAATTATTCATAACCCAATCTCAGCATCAATTAACTTTTCCTAATAAATTGAGAAGTTAAAGGAGTAGAACCAGTTGTTGAAGTAAGCCAATGATCTAGCACTTAAAACATTTTTATAATAATGAAAAGTGATTTATCATAGTTTATAATGCACTTATATTAACTTGTAGGTCATATAATATATAAAGATCTTAGAAGAATTTGGGCCTTACTGGGCAAATAGAGCTTATTATTAATATAACTGAGACAAATTTTCCATGCACTTACACAAGAATAAGCCTAAACTGACACATTCTTCCAATGTTATGCTAATAACTTTTAAAGTAGACACAGCTTTTAAACTGTTTTCTCTATTAATCTAATATCTCATAATAATAAAAGGCAGAATATTTAACACAGAAAAAAAAATAGATTTTTATCTATTTGTAAAGTGAAAAATGACTGTAGTGAAACTGTACTGGAAGATAAACTTATATTTCCTTAGACTAAAATAATATAAATTAATATATATTGTGTAACTACTGTAGCATATTCAGAGTTGAAAGTCACACTTTGCAAAACTTTGTGTTCTAGAAAATAAAGTTTAAGGTTGAATAAACCTTTTTTTTTTTTTTTTTTAGAATAGCAGAATACATACAATAATTTGGAAAAAATAAATCTTTTGGTTGTAAAATTATTGACATTTACTCTTATATAAAAACTTAATTTCTCTTAGGTCTATCATTTATGTCTATCACATGGACAAGCTTGAGGAAGTGGGCCTGTGTGCTATGTGAACCTCATGAGGTTCAAAAAGACCAAGTGGAATGTCCTTTACCTGGTTCGGGGCAATACTCAGTATCAGTACAGGCTAGGGGATGATGCAAGCAAAAGCAGCCACCCAGAGAAGGACTATGGGTACTAATGGATGATGAAAATCTGGACATAAGCCAGCAATGTGTTGTTGCAGCCCAGAAAGCCAGCTGTATCCTGGGCTTCATCAAAACTGTCATAAACATCCAGTCAAGGGTGGGGATGCTGTTGCTCTACTCTGCTCTGGTGAGACTTCACCTGGAGTACTGTGTCCAGCTGTGGAGTTTTCAGCACAAAAACAGACATGGACCTGTTGAAGCAGGTTCATAGGAGGGCCACAAAAATGTTCAGAGGTCTGGAAAAGAGGAGGCTCCAGGAAGAACTTATTGTAGTCTTTTGGTACTTAAAAAAAGATAGGAACAGGGTCCTGTAGCAACAGGACAAGGGCTGACGGTTTAAAAATTAAAGAGGATAGATTTAGACTAGATATAAGGAGGAATTTTTTTCCAATAAGGGTGGTGAAACACTGGCACAGGTTGCCCAGAGAGGTGGTCTATGCCCCTTCTATGGAAACATTCAAGGTCATGTGAGATGGGGCTCTGAGCAAAATAATCCAGTTGTTTGAAGATGTCCCTGCTCATAACAAGGTGATTGGACAAGATGAATTTTAAAGGTTCCTTCCAACCCAAACCATTCTATGATTCTATGATTTGCTTCAGGATTTAAAAACTTTAAATAGTAGCAGCTTTAGTCACAAAACTATGGTTTTGTGATTTTTTTTTTGTTGTTGTTTAGTTGTTGTAGTTTATTTATTTATTTATGCATTAAATAAATCATTTTCCCTTAAAGGACTTAATTAATTTTCATTTCATTAAGTTGTAATGAAAAGTTAAAATATGCTGTGGATTGTGTTCTAAAATAATAAAAATAATTATTTTTTTGTGTATTTCAGTAGAATATGGTGGGTTTTTTTTCCTTCCAATAATTATGTTCTGACAATTTTAGCCATTATGACTATTAGAATGATATTTTTCACTGAGAATGACACATCTTGTCCCTCATTTGTCCTCTCCAGATTTTGATCTATGTCTGTTAATGATAAGGCATACCATTTCAGAGTTAAGTTTTCCAGAAAACTCTTTTGTTACCTACTTGGTTGTCTTCCAGATTGTTCTATGTGATACTAATTCAGTAATTTAGTATGTTGAAATAATCTCAGTGTTAGAGTTAGTTAAGTAATTACTTGCAGTGGTTTTATTGTAATCACAGAGACAGGCCTAAAATTTTTTAGTCTGAGGGTTAACTTTACAACATGAAGTATTTGTATGGTTTTTCAAATTGTAATTTTACATCTGCATTTTACTTACCTGTTGAAATGCTTGTTCAGTGTTTTTTCCTCTCCAATTAAAACATTAAAGCAAAAAATAACTAACCAAAATAAAAACTATTTCAATTTGGCATGTTATAATGATTGGTATAGTTAAATAACAAAAACTTAGATTCTCTTATATAAATGTGATGCTTCTTGCCAGCTGGAGGAGGGGCTGGACAGAAAAGAAACTGGGGAAGGTGAAAAGTGAGGGGGAAAGCAGGAATAAGAGTGACAGTGACAGAGTAAGAGGATGTTTGATTAGTGCCAAACCAATTGAAGTCAAAGAAAGTCACTTGTTGATTTCCAAGGCTATTGGATCTGACTAATTGTCTGAACCTATTGCATTTTTTTATATTTAGCAAGTCAGAGATAAATATGTTAAATTTGTTTACTTCAATACTAACAACTTCACCTTTTTATTTTCTGAAACTCCTTGTTTTTGTCCCAGTAGGTAATTCAACCCCTTGACTGTCTGTACTCCTATCGTATAACAAAATCTGGTTTTATAGGTGGTCTCACTGAAGACTGTTTGGGAAGGAAGTAACTATGTATGTCTAATAAAGTAGTCCTTTTCTAGGTGGATAATTCTTACAGCTATAGGCCATTATTACATTTCAAGTGTCTTCTTGTTACTCCATCTGGTACTGAGGAAAGGACTACAACTCTCACCTCCAGCTCTCCCAAGTGGGGCTTGATGGAATTGAGGGTACTGGGAGCCACTCTGAATATAGAGCTGCTGTGTTGGAGCACTTCAGGTCTGTAGTAGATGGTGTGAAAAATGGTGCCTTTTGTTCAGTTAGTTAAGATGTAGCATAATAATATTAGTAATTCAAACTTTCTATTTTTACAGAAAATTGTCACTTCAGTTGCTACTTTCAGGTCTCCCTTTTACACACCTTACCCTGCCTGAAATGTCTCAGTGTAAGCCTCATCTTCCCGCACTCTCCCCATATCTGTAGTCCTGACTTTGTCCTTTGAATCAGCAGAGAGCTACAATTGATACGTTCGTGTTGGAGAGAAAGCAGACTTTATATTATCCTGTTCTTTCACTTGTGTTTATTGTGATTTTTTTACCCAAATTTATAATGATTTTTATTTTCTTTAAAGAATGAAAAGCTTATCAAAATGTATTGATTCAATGGAATGTTAATATGCCTAGTTATGACTTAGTCTATACTATTAATTACATTGACTTCATCAGGACTTCTTATCTGAATAAGAGCGATTAAATTTTGAGCCTATATTAGGAAGGTTATTTTGCAAACAGAAGGGCAAGAAATACTATAGCTTTGTTTCAGTAGAAAATTTAATGGTTTTAAGAAGATTCTTATGTGACCTCAGATGCTGAGAACAACAATGTAGAATATTAACTATGCAATGGAAAGGAGTTTCCATGCTGCAGGCTGAATGAGACCTAGATGAAATCTGTTGTGGACACAGTAATTATTATAATTATTTACCAGGCTTTGTCTGTGCTGTAATTTATTATATGGTATGTGGCATGAGACACAAAACCATCACTGTCAGAGTTGTATAAAACTCTACTCTTCACTACATTTCAAAATAAGGAAAACAGTAATTCTGAACAAGTCTAGGTGCAGATGATAAATTGGATATGAAAAGAAAGATGTGAACTCAGTGAGCTGTGAAGATGTGTGTCCATCTATAAATTTATTATGTATATCCTTAAGCATATAGTAGTTTGATCAAAAGGATAATGCACTTGTAAATCAGATAACCAGATTATCTGTGTTCTCAGTGAAACTTTTAAATCTCATCTAAAGAAACATATTGTTTCACCCAGTCTAGATCCTATTTCATTCAAGCAGTTTTACTCTGAGAATAAAGACTCAGGGGTACATACACAAGAGTGTTTTCATATGCTGTTTGTATTTGTATCTATTTTTCACATCAAGAAAACTGCTTGTTTTGTGTGATTAGTAATTTGCTTTACTCACACAGGCATTTCTTTAAACAGGAGCTGAAATTCTGTCCCAGTCAGGAAGTTTCTGAGTATCTGTCAGCTGCTGAATATTTTGAACTCTGACTGATGTTTTGGAATCTCAGCTGCATGCAAGAACAACTCATTGCCTCATAAAATAAGGCTTTAACCAAAGAAAATATATTAAGACATTAACTTGATAGTTAAAGCTGTCTCTAGGGCAGAGAAAGATACACACTTAAATTGTCTCAGGAAACGGAGTAACTTTACTGTGAACACACTCTGAATGTTTGATTCTCCTGTAAGAGGCCAATGCCCTGATAGAGCTGCTACCACCGTACCCCATGTGAAAATTGGTGTGCTTGCGTGTGTGAGGACAATGTTTATTCAACAAGCAGAAAAACACATAGGTTTTGCTTTCCAAGGATATTTAGTTACATTGATTACCACAGCCTGAGACAAAGGTGGAACACAGAACTGTAGGCATGCAGGATATTTTCAGGTGAAAAATAATAAGGTCTATGAATCAAAGCAGCTCAAGGGAATTCTTAATGATAATGTTGGATTGTTTGTCAAGCTTTAATAAATTTGATTTTTATTAAAAACATCTGGCATGTGAGGACGACGAATTTATGTATCTTGAAGAGTCTGAAGTGGCATACCAAGTCTTTGTTAAGAAATAGCTCCTGTGGGGTGCAGATGAGAAGGGATTTTTGGTACTTCAATTGATACAGATATTTTCAATCACACTTAGATCTTAATTTAGTAGTTTATTTTCCTGTAGGACCTTCAGTGTTTGAGTTCTTCATAGTCTTGATTGACTAATAATCCAGTCAATTAAATAAAACTCTTTTACTATAGTTATCTTTTGTTGCTTAGTCAGATGTATATCTGAATATTTGTAAGTGTAATTTGGTTTGTTGGGGGTATACTGATTTGGGCAGGCTAAGGCTACAGTCTGTTTATTCTAGAAGCTATAGAGAATGTGCAAATATAATAAAGTTTATTTTCTTTGAACTTAGTGTTGAATTGGTAGAATATTCACTTTAAACACACAAAAAAAGATTATTTTTCTCTTCATTAGCTGGAAGTAAGACTGTGACATATAGCATGTTTTTTTAATATCTTGTTGTTTAGCAATAGTCTGCATTTACCAGTATGCTTAAACTGAGTTAGTACTGTTCATCTTGCACAATTTATATGATTTATTAATAGCTTCCATTTTACTTATACTCAGAAGATCACTGCAGTATGCCTTCAGCATGTTCCTTTACCTGATTGCAAGAAAATCTTCATTAGAAGTGGGATTCATGCTGCTGCATTCATGTGTGAATGCTTTCTACAGTAACTTCTGTGTTAGGCTATCCCACAAAGGCCTGGTATTAATCCTTATGATAGATGCAGTCAAGATCAGATGCATGTGCATTTTGTATTTCAGTGAATATGAAGAAATTTTTACCTAGGATAGCAATATTTGGACAATAAATTGTATTATTCACGTTAGGAAGAACAATATTTCCTCAGCAGATCAATTAAGATAAAAGTGATCTGATCTAATTTTATCTGTATCAAATGTGAATATTCTTACTTCTACTCATGTTTCACAGAAGTTAACTTGGATAACTTGACAGTCATGACACAAGGATATAATGATAAAATGTAGACCTTCTGTGTAATATTTTGTATATATTATAGTGCAGTGAAAAGTTAGTATATAAGAATATATAAGTATGTTAATATAAATCAGTAACTTAATTTTAATGGAGCTGAATTAATGCATAGCACTTCAAGTTAAAAGTCATAACTACATCCTTAGACTATACATCTCATACTGCACATGCACCTGTGCAAAGAAACAATAATATATGAAATGCACCTAATTTTTATTAATCCTAGAGTACTGCAGTGTACTGAAATTAGAGTATAAGAAACCTAAGAAAAAGGAAATAAACAGAGAAACAAAATTTTATTAGAACTGATCATGAGTTGTGTATAGTGACACTCCATTAGCTTAGCTAATGATGGATGCTATCGTACTCAAAACAAGAAGACTTTTATAAACACATTTAAATAAGGGAAGTCTAGACTTTTGCTAATTCTCAAAGAATAGAAAGATATGGATGCTAATGTTGCTGTTATCCAAAGAATTCTTGTACAGAAATGAGAAACTGTGTAACCTTTCTGTACTGCAGAAATTCTTCTGTACTGACTTGTGTGCCCTGGAAGATCTTATTTCCAGTATGTCTATTCCAATCAGAAGGCACCAGAAATCATTCCTGTCATTCAACTGGATGAAAGTAAGAAGAAGCAGGATTTGCATGTAGTCACAGCTTTCCAAACTTCTTGCCTGTAAACTAATTTAACTAAACCTCTTTTTGAGGGTTTCACAATAAGTAAAATAACAGTAAAATAACAAAGGAGCGTTATCCTACTGTAAAATATAAAATTGTTCTTTAGCAAAACCAATAAAAATGCAATGCTATTTGATGGTATCAAGTGATTTAACTATAGCTCCTCATCCTGTTATGCATCTATCTTTTAATTAAATAGGTTCAGTGAATTACTTTGAAAATAATAAATGAGAATTTTACTAGTTGCTTGCACCTATGGCCTTCACAACTGCAGCTTGTTCCAAAAAGACAAACACTTCCTAAAAAGAAGTACAGCTTAGTAGTGGAATACGGCTGAGTTTGTATCACATATTGTGCAGCAGTTTCAGTAGGGTAAGAATAGGATTGGGAATGCAGGTAGCAAATTAGATTGATGTGTTGTCCTCGACATACTGGCATTTTCATTTCTGAGGCCTACCAAGTCCAAAACAAAACCATTTTTTATACTTGTTCAAAATCTCAAGAGAAATAAGTTCAGGTGGTCTCAGCCTAGTTTTTCACGTACAAGAAGACACATCAAAAAGCTGTCTTTTGTTGATAGCAATTCATCACTTACATCTGTGAAAAGCCATGGGATTACAAGCATAGAGAAAAAAAAGTACTGCTAACCACATTTTTTCAAGCAAATAGATCTCTCTGGCCCATTTTGTATGAATATATGAGAAGACATGTCAAAGGAGGGATGAAGATCATGACTTCATGATTATCAAGGACTGGTTTTTAATTCACCTTTTCTACTCCTTGCCTCTGACTGAATCTCAATATAATGAATCAAAATCTCAAAGTATGAAAAGCAAAACAATGGAAGCTTTTTTTTAGGAAGAACAGGTAGAGAAAAATGTAAGTCACTAAAGAACACTGATGAGATGTTAAAAATGTAACCAAGTAGTATGTTACTGTGTATGGTTTAATTCTTTCAATCTCTTAAAATGACCTTGGGAAAATTAAAACACTTGAAAATGTTACATCTTCAATAAGTCTTTTCCCTCAGGTTTAATGAAGGAGACAGAGAGAGATTACGGATATGATTATGTTCAAGTTAAAAGATTTCTCTGAGGAATATCTATATTAAGAACAATGTTCAGTTTTCAGTGGTGTCAGACACATGCTTTTGGAGATGTCGCAATGTCATATCACAATATGCAAAATTGTTTTCAGTGGCTGTTTTTATCCATTATACTCCTTCAGCACTCATCCCATATAACTCTAGTGAGGGGAGTGAGTTTCATCATCATGATGACAAGAAAAAGAAAGATCTAACCTAATGTGCTAAGAATACTTATCTGGATGAACACAGCAGTTTATTGAAAATAAATTTACTTATGGGTTCAATGTTTGTCAGCAATATCTTCATAATACTACTAAAGTTGGAGGAGTGTGAATTTCTGCCACTTTGTATTTTTGAGCCATACAAGAGACTAGCATAGACAAAAGTGAGATAGAGATGAGATAAAAGGGGGAGGAGGTATAAGGCGGTGAAGAAGCTGTTTTATTCAAGAACATGTTCTGTTCCATTGGCGATATTATAATCAGTGTAGATGGTACAGTAATTAGACGTCATTAACTAACACTGAAATGGATGGTTTTAATAACAATTCATTATAATATGTGCTGGAGGATATGAGCTCAACTGGTAATAATACAACAAATGTTTAGAACAAGGAAGACAACTCAAAAGTAAGCCCTTGAAATTGCTTAGTATGACGGAGTCTCTGGTGTTTAGAAACAGTGCAATAACATCTGAAGTATTTGAGTACATGTAAAATGAAATAATCTATTCATTAAGTATTGCTTCTAATAATCATGATACAGGCAGATATTATAAACATATATTTAAATGGCAAAATCTGAGGTTGCTCAAAAGTTTATCAGTGAATATGCAATTTTCATATTAGGTAGGAAAGAAATTCATAAGTTTAGTCTCCAATTAGCATTGTCAGAAAAAGTAGCTGCTGTTCATATGGATATAATTTGGAGGGTCTGTACCATGTGACTCTCCTTGTCTAATATTTGTATATAATTTGGATGTACATCAAAAAAGAATATGAATACTGCAGTTTCTCAGTGTACTAGGTATACTGCGATAATGAGAACTAGTCGCAGGATTCATTCATTGCTATAGTTCAGAAACTTAATATTCTTTTCAGTTTCCCATACACAATAGAAATATATGTGAGTGTATTATATGTAATGCTGGTAGAGACATTTTCAATAGAACCAATGGTATTGCACTCCTATTGTTTAGCCTGTTTATATATAGTCATGAATCTCACAAAAACAGTAGTTATATTTGCAGCTGATTTTTATTAGAATTCTCAAGATAGTAATGATTTCCGAGCAGTTTGACTGTACTTGATTTTCAGAAGCTATGTGACAAGCTTTTACTTTGGAGTAGAACATTAATATTAGAGGTGCATGGAAGGCACAAAATCCTGATAATACTCATGTGGATTTTGAAAACTCATGATAATCTGGCCTAAATCAGTCTATAACTTCAGTTCATAATAGCAAAGGGTTATTGGACAGCTAAATTTTAGTTCGCTTTGTTAATTATTATTAAAATTCTTATTAAAGTTTGTATAATTAGTAGTAGAATTAATCAATATAAACTGTACTAGAAGTAGCCTCCCATTCTTTCTTCCCCCTCTAAAAGTACTTATATTCATGTTTTCTGTGCTCTGTCTTACTTTACAGCCCACAGACAGCAGACTATAGCACTGTAATTGAATCAGTAGAGAACTGCACCACTTTGAGTCAAATATAATAGCTGGGAGTAAGAGGGCAAAGAATGGGATTTAAATTAAGTTGATTTTGTTGCTGAAGCCTATGCGTTTATATAACTCAAGCAAAAATCTCTAAGAAAGCTGGTAGGAATTCTATTACCTGCATTTGTAAAAGATGTCCCCTGTACTCTACCTTGGTTCCTTTGTTGCTCTAGTTTCTAAAAAACATTTGTAATTTCTCAAAGAAAAAAAACCCCAAAAGTTATCATTTTATTCACATAAAGGACATAAAAGTAAAAACGTCACAGAAAACATCACATAAAACAAGCAAATATTTCCTACATGAAGTTAATAACACAACAATGATGTGTCTGGACCTGCTACATAAAAATGTACTATTCCCAGATAGACAATATGTTGCCATAAATTGATGATATACCACCTGTGACAGTAAATAATGACTAGCATTATTTGAATTAAGCAATATAACTTGTTTCGCTTATTATCTGCTTATTTCAGCACTGTTGGACTGTAAGCAAGGATTTTCAAGGCAAAATAACTAATAAAAAGCCCCCTAACTTAATAGCTTCTTTTTCTCTAGGTCTATCAAAATACATTTGATCTTACAAGTGTAAGACAGTCACCACAACATATGCTGTTGTTGTATGAATATACATACTGTTGCAGGGAACAATTCAGTACATCAAGAAAGTATTTTAAAATGTAAATCTCCATAGAAAATCAAAAGATGAAGACTAGGAGGCTAGTAATAGTGGGAGGGGAAAGAATATATTTTTTTAATGAAAGAAACCTGTTCTTTAATCAGACTTATAATTTAAACATGCAGTCCCTTTCAGATTGTGCACACCAAGAATTCTTCATAAACATGATATCTATTCTGCAGCTGTAATGTAATTTTTATTTTTCAGACATTTTTAGTTTCATTTTCCAGTAAAGAAAATAAAGTGAAATGTTTGATTTTGGATAAAGCTATTGTTCAATGGGTTCAGTTCAGTGTAGCGTAGTTTCTTCCAGTACTTTTAAAGGATTCATTTTCACTTATGAAACATGCTTCAAGGAGAGCAGAAGAACCTGCTTGGCTGAATAAGAGTAGCTAAAATTATGCGTCATGACTATCAAAGAGAATTGATATAAGATGTCCAGCTCCAAAATCTGGCTCACAGAGGTCAACAGGCTTATGAGTCATTTGAGTAATAACTCTCTTGAGGTCTGTGGCCACATATAGGACACAATTAATGTCCAAGTGACCTGAATCAAAATATTTTATTGTGTCTTTTGATTTAGTTAATATAGAAGATGAAATCCATGTTGCAGTAGAATTTCAGATAAGATGGACAATCAGACTTAATATTTTTATAAAATATAATCCTGAAAATAAATAAGAAAGAAAGAAATAAATTATGATTCTACACCATTCCACAGTGTTTAAAATTCTACACCATCACAAAAAATAACTAAGCTCCAGAGCAGTCAACAAGCAGGAAATCGGGCAAAAATGCCAGAAGCCCTACGTGAATGAACAAGGAGCTCCTAACAGATGTCAAACATAAAAAGGAGAATACACAGAAGGTGGAAGCAAGGACGGGTAAACTGAGAGGAATCTAGCATGCAGGGATGAGGTTAGGAAAGTCAAAGCACACCTGGAATTGAACACAGTGAGCAATGTCAGAGGCAACTAGAAGGGCTTCTAAAAGTACATCAGTAACAAGAATACTAGGGAAAATGTGGGCCTGATGCTGCAAGAGACAGCGACACTGGTGACACAGGACATACAGAAGACTAATGTACTGAATGTCTTTGCCACAGGCTTTACTAGAAAGACTGAACTTAAGAGATCCAAGGCCACAGAGACTAGAGGGAAAGACTGGAGAAAGGAAAACTTAGAGTTAAGTCTTAGGGTAGAAGAAGATAAAGTCAGGGAATACTTAAGCAAACTAGACCCCCATAGATCCATGGGCCCTGATGGACTGTTCCCGCAAGTGCTGACGGAGCTGGATGATAACACTGAGATGTCATTCAATAATCTTTGAAAGATCATGGAGATTGGGAGGAGTGCTTTAGGGTTGGAGGAAAGCAAATGTCATTTGTATTTTCATAAAGGCCAAGGATACAGTAAACTACAGGCCAGGAAGCCTCATTTTGTTTCCTAGGAAGGTAAAGAGACAACAAATAATGGGAATCATTTCCAGGCACATGAAAGACAAGAAAATGTAAGGACTGGTCAGCATGGCTTCACCAAGGGGAAGTCATACTTGACCAACTTGATAAAACTCTACAATGAAAGGATTGGCTTGGTAGTCTAGGGGAGGACTATCTATATTATCTACCTTGACTTCGATAAAGTATTCAACACTGTATGCCAGAAGATTCTCAGAGATGCTGATCAAGTGTGGACTGGATGAACAGACACTCGGGTGGATTGAAAACCACCAGAACAACAGGACCCAGAAAGTGGTCACAGAAACAAAGTCTAGTTGGAACTAGTAACTAGCAGTGTACCCCATACTTAGATATTAGACACTTAGGAGAGGATAGAATAGACTATTTCAACTGTAAGGACCTATAACAATCATCTAGTCCAACTGTCTGACCAATTCAGGGCTGACCAAATTAAAGCATGTTATTAAGGACATTGTCCAAATGCCTCTTAAAACACTGACAGACTTCGGGCATTGACCACCTCTTTAGGAACCCTGTTCCAGTGTTTGACCACAATATCAGTAAAGAAATCCTTCCTAATGTCAAGTCTAAATTTCCCCTGGTGCAACTTTAAACTATTCCCCTATCAATGGATACCAGGAAGAAGACATTAACACCTCCCTCTGCAGTTCCCACTGCAGGAAACTGTAGAGAGCAATGAGGTTAAACCTCAGCCTCCTTTCCTCCAAAGTAGACAAACTGAAAATCATCAGCCACTCCTTATGGGACATTCCTTCCAACCCTTTTGCCAGCTTTGTTGTCCTTTTCTGGATGCATTCGAGCACCTTTACATTCTTCTTAAATTGTGGGGCACAGAACTATACACAGTACTCAAGACGAGCCCACACCAATGTTGAATATAGTGGGATAATCAATTCTTTCGACTGGTCAGTTATACTGTGTTTGATGCACCCCAGGATGTCATTTGCCCTCTTGGATGCTAGGGTACATGGCTGACTCATATTGAATCTGCTGTTGACCAGAAACTTGTTAATGGTGAATTCAACTTCATCCAGATTATTGATAAATATGTTAAACAGAACCAAGCCTAGAATTGAACCCTGAGGAACATAAGTGATGACTGATTTACAGTCAGATGTAGCCTCATTCACCTTTTGAGGTCTGCCTTTCAACCCATTCTTCACCCAGTGCACTGTGAACCTTCTCATCCCACAGCTGGACAGCTTATGAAGAAGGATGCTGTCAGGGATAGTATCAAAAAGCCTTACTAAAATCCAGAAAAAACTAGATCCACCACCATCCCTTCAACCACTAGGTGGGTGACCTTATCATAGAATGATATCAAATTAATTAACAGGACTTTCCCTTTGTGAATTTGGTCCAATACTGTTCAGTATCTATGTTAATGATCTGGACCACTGGGCAGAGTGAACTCTCAGTAAGTTTGTTGATGACACAAAACTGGGACGAGATGTTGATACACTGGAAGGTTGTGTTGCCACCCACAGGGACCTCAACAGGATGGAAAAAATAACTGACAGGAATCTGAAAAAGTTCAACAAGATGTGCAAAGTTCTGCATGGGGAGAAACAACCCCAGGTACTAATATATGTTGGGGGTCAAATGGCTAGAAAGCAGATTTGCAGGAAAAGCCTTTTAGGACCTGATAGATATCAAGTTCAACAGGAACCAGCAGTGTGCCTTTACCACAAGGAAGGCAAATGGTTTCCTGGGTTGCATTAGGCAAAGTATTCCCAGCAAGCCATGGGAGGTAATCTTTCCCCTCTTTTTGGCACTGGTGAGGCCACACCTGTCGCAGTACAAGGATGCCATGGACATATTGGAGAAAGTCCAACAAAGGGTCACAAAGATGCTGAAAGGGCTGAAACGTCTCTCTTATAAGGAAATGCTGAGAGAGCCAGGACTGCTCAGTTACAGGACTAGAGGGAACTAGCACAAACTGAAACATGGGACATTCCTTCTGAACATCAGGAAATACTTTTTTTGCTGTGAGCATGACTAAGCACTGTCACAGGCTGTTCAAAAAGGTTGTGAAGTCTCCATCATTGGAGATATTCAAACACTATCTAGACATGGTGTTTTAATAAATCGGGCAAATTAATGTCCTGTGAGATTAGCTTTCTTCATCCTGTAAATTCCCTACAAAAGTTATTTCTGTATTTAACCTCAGGTTATAAAATGCCTTAAAGCATTTTATATATAAATATTTATATTGGTATATATATTGGTTTACCAATAAAAATTCCTGTTAGAATT
>JANHGN010003739.1:0-39699 GCA_024605025.1 Megaceryle maxima | reverse complement strand
ATATCACTGAGCAAAAGTTGAAATTAATACAAAATTTTTATATATATATTTTTTTTAATAGAATGAATACTCACTAGATGATTTTTGCTTCTAAGTTGTGATGAAAGAAGCTAACAAAATTGAACTTTGCAATATTTAAAGAATAGACCCCAGCAGAGGACTTAGGTTTTGAGGCACCTGTGATTAACTTCTGAGGATCTGCCTTGGCATAGTGCAACTAGGAACTGTGTTGCTGCAGCCATTACCATTGTAAAAGAACAAGTGGAGCTCCTGGATGCTGTGGCAATTAGAAATTCCACAGCATTTATTAAAAGCGTAGGAGCATAACATCAGAGATCCATTCAAATTCCCATTTAGACGAATAGCTCAGTTTTAATCTTTTTCTGTTCAGCTAGATGTCATGTTCCTCATTTAACCCTCCTAAAGACTAGCAGTTTCATTACTGTTGTTATCTGGTCACTGGTCAGGTGCTACATGCATAAAACTTGAAAAAAATTGGCATATCTTTTATTAGGAAAGGTTGGGTCAGTATTTTCAGTCCTTGTGTTTTGAAATTCCTGTTTCCAAACTTTCTTGGGGATTCTCATCCAAAAATATAAGAATTTAACATTTGCAACTTGGCCAATGTCTCACAGTCCCTAAACCCTGCACCAGTACTTCACACCCCTTCAGCATAGCTATGCAACCACCTTCTAACCCTGTGTGCAGCTGATGGGGGGGAGATAGCCTTTGGCCACACCTCAGTGTCCAATGCAGTGGCTCCTTGTATCCTCTGACTCAGTAGAGCTGCCATCTAATATCGATACATGCATGGCATCTGACTCTGGCTGCAACCGTAACATCTGGATATGTGCCATCTCCATATGGTTGTGTGGCATCTCCATGCCAGTGAGCTGTATGTGCTGCATGCCAGCCACTGCTACATCACTGAGTCAACCAAGCACAGGGTGTGTTTATCAGTATCAGTTACATTTTTAAGATACGAAGAAAGTAGTCCTGACATCCAAGCAAATAAGCCCTGCTCTGCTACTGTGCATCAGCTGAACATAGATAAACCCTATCCTTTCCTGGACATTGAACACTGCCAGCACTTACTGCCACTGTCTCATCAGAGGATGCGGTCTGGTCCTGAACATTGACTTGCACAAGTAAGCGTGAACTTCTAAAGGTGACATCAGAACTAGCAATTAAAAAGGAGTCACACCACGACAAAAGTTTGCTGTTAATGTTTTATCCATGTAAACACATACACACACAACACATTCTTAAATAATTTCTAGGCTATTATCATGTTAAAAACAAAAAATACACCTAGCTGTATTTTTAGGTTTTGGGTATTGCAGACTTCTGTCATCATCTCAAGAAAACATTTTCTGTATTTTATTGAAACAAAAGAACCTGAAGGCATTTTGCCTCATATAAAGAACTGCAATATTAAGTGTACTACTTGGGGATAGCCTTCAAGTTGCTGTATCTCTACTTCAAGCTGAGAGCCAAACTACATGTGACTCATTGCAGATGCTGGAGAAAAGAAAAACAGTGCTGTGTCTCAGTTTCTTCAGAGATAGGCATCTGCTTTGGAGAATCAGTTACAAATTGAGGCTTATACAATGAGAAAACAATTCTATCCTCCCCACAAGGGAATAAGAAACTCATCTGTCTTTTCTCTCAAGCTGCTGTTGTTTTTTCCAAGAAGTCTTCTTCCTTCTTCAGCATCTGCTCTGTTCCAGGCTGCGGAAGAGCTTTCCTAGATTTGCTGCTTTACACTGATGTGGGGAGCTCTGTGTTGTAGGTCCAAACACATAAGAAATTTCATTTATAAGCATTAAATCAAGAACATATTTTTCCAGAAGCCGCTATCCCTGATTTTCATTCTCAGATATTAAATAATATTCTAGACAGAACAAGCAAAATGTTAAAGGTGTGGAGGACACATTAGATAACTAAAGAGCTAAAATAACATTATCTTAATTCTGTCTGGTTATCTTTGAGACTATCAGCCAGCATTATATTTCTAGAAGTTTGTGAACATTTTACTTAAAAGAGTAGGTCCCTTGATATGTTTAGATTAATATACAATACATTTGTTTGGTTTTGGGGGGGGGGGGGTTGTTTGTTTGTTTGTTTGTTTTTAAGAAATGCTTTATCAAACAGAAGAAATAAGGTTTAATGAATGGAAAACAGTCCATATCATCTCATGTGCCCTATATAGCTCAACTAAGAGCATCCTCTGTTCAAGGATAATGTCTGTCAGTCTATGTGGAAGGTACAATTCTACTTCTGACAAGGCTCAACATGAACAAGCACCCCGATGACAGGCAGGGAACAATCCAGATGTAATTCCATGACAGAAATATAGTCCTACACAAGGAGCAACAGGGATGTGGGGCTTTCTTGAATGAGGTCTGGGGAAGGACACTGAAGAACTGATCCAGCATCATCTCATCAGAGCCTGAGTCTGCATGATGCTTTAAAGGCACCAACAGGATATATGGGAGAGCTGCTCAGGTCAGAGCAGGATTCAGCTTGTGAATATATCATAGAATCATAGAATTGTTTAGGTTGAAAAAGAACTTCAGGATCATCAGGTCCAACCATTAACCCATCACTGCCAAGCCCACCACTAAACTGTGTCCCTAAGCACCACATCTACATGTCTTTTAAATACCTTCAGGGATGGTGACTCCATCACTTCCCTGGGCAGCCTGTTCCAATGCTTAACAACCCTTTCAGTGAAGAAATTTTGCCTTCTATCCAATCTAAACCTCCCCTGGAGCAAGTTGAGGTTGTTTCCTCTTGTCCTAATGCTTGTTACTTGGGAGAAGAGAACAAGTCCCACCTCTGTACAACATCCTTTCAGGTAGTTACAGAGAGTGATAAGGTCTTCCCTCAGCCTCCTTTTCTTCAGGCTAAGCAACCCCACTTACCTCAGCCACTCCTTGTGAGATTTCTGTTCTAGGTCCTTCACCATCTTTGTTGCCTATCTCTGGACACGCTCCAGCATCTCAATGTCCGTGTAGTGAGAGGACCAAAACTGAACACAGTATTTGAGATGTCTGGCCTCAACAGTGTTGAGTACATGGGCATAATCACTTCCCTAGCCCTGCTGGCCACACTATTTCTGATACAGGCCAGGATGCTGTTGGCCTTCTTGGCCACCTGGGCACACTGCTGCCTCGTATTTAACCATCTGTCAACCAACATCAGCAAATACGCGTATTATACATTGTAAAGGGTGTTGTTTCAATTTCTCTTGGATGGTCCAGAGGTAATGAGAAGTGTATTCTTCCCATCATTTGGTGAGTATTTTAACTTGGATTTTACAGGATAAAGGGGTGGGAATGTTACTGATTCCTTTGAAAGTGTCATGGCTTGAAGCCTACATGATATAAATAGAAAGTATTTTTCGCTAGCAGCCACATGACTCAGAAACTTCAATAATTATCCTTCGTCATACAGTGCAATACACAGCCCACTATGGGGAATAACAGTACAGCACCAAGGGAAGGGTGAAGGAATTTACCATTAGATTCTCCAGATATTATTTGATCTCAAGCAGTTACACTGTGTAGAGCTCTGACTATACTCCATACCCCGCAGCACTGGGTGATGAATATCAGGAATACATGAGGCACATGCTATTTCTTAATTTCTGTAACTGAAAAATAATGTGAGCAACTGGTTTTGGGAACAGCAATTTAACTGAATTACATATATTTATAGAATTAGGTATTATATTATTTAAAAACAGATACCTGTAGGTGCATTAGTGAGACAAGATTAAATGCATAAAGGAATAATCTTTGTTACAATACTGCACTTCCTTGTAGTATATATTTGGATACTGCTTTGGTAATTAAAAACTTTATAAACAGTTCATTGCAGAATAGTAAAAATATGTTAAAAACCATTAGCACAGATTGAATATATTCATGAAATGCTTCTTTGGTACAATAATGAAATTCACTTTTTTTCCCCTCTCCTTTTAGTTAGAAATTATTCCATTGGAGAGATAGAATAGATTGAGTACATTTTGCATAAAATAAAATACAGTATAAATGAAAATAGTTATTTCAAACCAAGTCATGCAAGGTTTTTATTTATGCAGCAACTTTTATCTAATAAAAAATTCTGTGCCATTCTTAACTCTTTGGGAAAATCCCAGCAACAGAGCAGATGAGAGCTAGATAAATTTATGCTCCTACAGAAGTATCTGAGAAGCTCCTATTGTGAATCCTTGTGCTACTAAAAAGATGTCATACTGGGAAATAAGGAATCTACACAATAAAATCCAATGACATTTTTTTTATGTCATTCATTGCTGATTTCATGCACATTTTATAAGTCAGCTTCTTTTTTTCTTTCTCATGAATAGGCCAGAACACACAGAGCAAAAAGTGTTCCTCAGAGAGTGATTGCTAAAGGTAAAATATCATGCCTCCTAACACAAACACAGAAAGGAGGGAAGACCATTGTAATGCAGACATTGTTATTTGCACTTCGAATGTTTGGAAAACTTCCTCAGTTTTTAGTAAGTAGCCATGGTCTTGTTAGAATCAGTGTCAGTTTCTGTATACATCAGAACTAAAAGATACATACAATTAAGGTATGAAAGCTAATTATAAAATTCTAAATGTCAACCACTTTATTTTCCTCAGAACTCAGTATCATGTGTATAGCAAACTTGAAATTATGCTGACAAAATCCTTTGGAAATCTTTCCTAGCAACCCGTAATGCCATATTTGTTTTTTGTGATGTTGCATAGACATTAAACTGAAAATTAGAAACTCAAAGTGTAAACTAATCTATTATGGCAATTTACTGTAAGATATTTGAAAGTAAATGAGCACAGACCAACACTATTACAAATATATTGTTATTATTAATGTCAAGTATAACTGATATGAAATCCAGGTGAATAAAGGAATAGTTGCATTTCAATCTACTGAGGGTAAAGGTTGTAATCTGAGGGATTACTAGTTAACTATGTAACTTTATATTTTTTTCCTAGATTCCCCTCTGTCTCCAAATTAGTACTGAGGGAATCCACAGTTTTACCTTATATAAATTTGTAGCTACATTAATTTGTAGTCTTCATTCTCAGTGTTTCTGAAGAGTTTCCTCTTTCTCAGTCATGACACCTTTCCATGTTGAAGCATCACCTTTCCATTTGGGTATATCTCAGTCTGGCAGAGGTGGTGGATCAGTCACTCTTACATTTGGAAAGTGTAGGCACATCTGTGTGGAGATATGCCACCTCAGGTCTAGATGTCCTGTATCTTTCTTTCAGTATTGCCAAACATATGATTTGTTGTCTGGAAGCATTCAGTTTTAGCAGCTCTTATTTACTGATGGATTGTACTCGACTCCTGGGCAGAGTATGCCATATACTTACTATTGAGGAAAAAAAAAAATTAAAACAAGATTGGAAGTGGAGGACCATGAGGTAGTTTTGTATTTAGAGATGACCCTTCTCTTTGGACATCTATATATTTTGGGGATAAATTGAATGTTGAAGTATATTTTAGCACTGTTCTCCAATTACCAGCTGCAGTGGAAGCCATACTGGAAGACAAGAAATCACCCCTAGTTTTGAGAGCTCAGCCAGGTCTGCCCTGGGGATGGAAGTTCATGAAGGGGTTCAGCCCACACACCCCAAGACATTGCCATGTGTGCAGCATCCTTGTTGCTTCAGGTGACAGAAACTGTCCCCCATTCCCTTATCCTGCCTCTTCTTGCACTGACCATTAACAAGCAAGTACTTGTTTGATCATTAACAAACAGGTACTAACGAGATTAATAGACATGTACTTGTCCACATTCTTCATAAAAGCAGTTGCCATCTACTTAGAGCAAAGGATAGAATCTTTTTCTTAAAAAGATCAGAAACTCCAGTGCATTCTTGCAGTCCCTGAAGCAGTGCAGACATTAAAACAGAAATAAGATTTAAGGCCAGGAGTTCCCAATTGTTCACTGCTGCTTTGGCAGATATCTGCACATTAATGTGGATAAGAATTGTTAACAAGATGTAAACTTTGGAGTAATACCCATAAGTGGAACTGCTGCATTAATAAACATAAGGAAACTCTTGTGCTTAGAAAAATGGAATTAAATTTCATTTTAGCCTTTAACACATAGTGTAGCTATGTATTATATAGCTATTTCTTTGCATAGCTATTCTGTTTCTGGTTAGCTGCTTTGAGAATGCTATAGGAGACAGATCACACACTGTTTTCCATATTTCAGCATGACTCAGAACGCTTCCTTGTGTCAGCTTGCACAGTGTATTCTCAATGTAATAAGCTTGCCATACACATTACACAAATCTAAATTAAAAGAAGTTATTGGGGAAAAAAAACCCCAAACCTCAGTTCTTCCCTGCCTTACACCTTCACTGAAGCCAACCAGTTGCATAGAAGAATAAATGTGTTTGAATGCTGCCTGAACTGCTTGCAGCCTTATTTTATTTCTGTGTCAGATTGATTTGTCTTTCCTCCCTCACACCAATATACTATATGTATAGTTGCTAGGTGGCATAGATTTAATTAAATTACTTTGCTTTACTAAAAGAGATAAACAGTAAATCTAATATTGCCTGGTATAAATATATGAAAAGCTAAGTTGCCGCTGGGATTTGTTTCAATCTTCCATAACTGTATAGAATCATTAATCTACAGAATCAAATAATTTTGCTTCAAGAGACCCACGAAAATTCACTTGCCTAAAATATAAGAAATATGAAATCACTTTTTACTTTGGATACAATCCAACCCACTGCCAACTTAAAAGGCAGAATTGGTCCACTGAATTCTGGAAGTGTCAGCAGGAATACTGAGATACTTTAGATAGATTTAAATTTAGATAGATTTAAATTTGCTGGAAGAGAGATGACAAACATGAAGAGTGCTGTGCAGTACTGTGACTTAGGAGTTTGAACTTTTCATTACTAAAAATAGGCATTATGTATGTTATGTATACCCCTTTTTTTGGACAGCAGATCATCCAGGAATAAATATTTGTTATTCATGTGAATTTGCTGAATACACTGGACAAGCAACTCATTAGCTCTTTAAATTCAATGTGTATTTTTTAATTTGTTGTTAGCATTATTTGGTTGCCCATCTATGGTGTGGGTTTTTTGTTTGTTTTTTTTGTTTGTTTGTTTGTTTGTTTGTTTTTTAATTATTATTATTTTTTGTTGATGATTTAGTTGTCAAACATGTAAGTTCTGCATGGGAGCCTCTGGTGGTTAAACATCTGACTAAAACTGTATTTAGAAAGATTACCTGTTATTTTTCAGCATGCTGACAGAGAACATTGTGAATCTGTGGACTATTTTTAAAGGCTTTGAAAGGTAAGTAAGGAGAAAAGCAAATCTATTTTTTGTAATTTTAAATTTACTACTAGAAACTTGTTAAGGATACAAACATTTTATTTTATTTTTTAAGGGAAGAAAACCTATAGTCAAACATATGGCAACCTAATCTATAATTAACAGATCTTAATACTTAATTCACAGAAATATTGGAAGTGTTTTACAGATTTCCTTCATTTTACTTATTGAATTTTGCCTCATTAATAGCTGAATTATATTTGAACATGTTTTAACATTTTTGAGAAATTACTTCTTGCATATCTAATATGCTTAAAATAAATTTTCAAAAGATTCTTGAAAAATGAGAATGAAATGAAAAATTGCTTCTTTTAGAAGACCTTTTCCTTTGCATTGTTTCTGAACCTGATGCTTACAATAATTTCACAGCATAAGCTAGTAACTTTTATTTGTTCCTTTACAAAAGCAGTCAGTCATGTAGATAATGGCAAGGAAAAGTACTGTAGTAAGTCACTGCCATTAAGGATTCTAAAAAGTTTTCATTAACAATATATTTATTGTACTGCATGAACAAAAGAAATGCATTCAAGGATCAGTAAAGCACACAATGTAGTTTTCCAATGGAGAAGTATTATATGGAAGAGTGAATTCCGCAGTGGTAACTTCACAGTTACCCCACACTTTCTTCCAAGGTTTCAGCAATAATAAATTTAATCAGATATACCTAAAGAAAATAACTTTAACATGGGTAAGAATGGATTTAAATTTTACAGATTATCAGTCACTAGGTTTCTACATCTATGCATTTGTGTTACTGACTGCTGGAAAGCTGACTTAACCAAATGTTGATTTAGCAAAATTTTTCTGTAAAAATCACTTTCCTTGAAATACCCCATAAACTATAAGAGTATGGCTTTGAACAATTAATGAAAGCAGGCAGCTGTATACATGTAAATCACTGGTCAGCATGGTTTCCTGTCCCAAAATCCACAGTTAAATTTGTGCCCTAACTAAGGAGGGAAGGAAAAAGAAAGGATGAAGAGAAGGTAGGAATATGTCCTGGTTCTGTAAGACAACTCTTAAAGACATAATTCAGATATATAGCGCCTTCACGGTAACTCTTACAGGCCTTGATAATTAAACTGCATGAAGCTAATATTTACAATTAAAATTTTAGGTATGTAAAGAAAGTGTTGAATACACAGCGCTGATAAAACTGTTCTGCAGCTGAGACCAGAAGGCTCTGATTATGAATGGGAAAATTCATGTACTCCTGTACATGACTTCATGTCCTGTACATGGCTTTAAAAGCCATGAAACTTCAGATGATACAAACAGGGTTTTTTGTGTTTTTATTCAACCTTCAGATCTATTAACTCACAAGACTCACCTGCTGTTTGCGAAGACTTATGTCTCTGGGTAAACTAAGGATTACTCCCTGCTGTTATCTTTGAGAAAGGACTTCACTGTCTTCACATCCAAGCAAGATGAGCCCCAGTCAAACATGACAAAGAAAACATTTTCAAAGATCACATTTCCCATCTTTTCAAGAACTCTGAGACTGCCATGTCTCACATTTTTATTTTCTGAAATGTATTTTCAAAAGTGCTAGACAACTAAATACAAGAATATTTTTGAAACAGTCATAAAGCCCAGTGATGTTTCCCACCATACCACACAGAAACTTGGTGAGATGTATGAGAAAGTTCCTTTTTCTTCTTCCTGCCACATTTTATGCTTTCAAAGCAAATCTACGAGATTATTGTGAATATTTACGTGGATGGAGTTTCATAGTCACACTTCATATGAAATGAGAATAAATCTGGTCTTTAGTTATTATGGTGCCAAATTATTTCTGCTACGCAAAGCAGAAGATGTAAGTGTGAACTCCCATGTTCTGCAGTAAGCAGTACTGTAACAGAATAAGTTTACCAATATAGAAATAACATGTGAGCATGTAGATAAAGCTGTTGTTTTAGGAACCAGCAAAACATTTAAGACAGTAGAGGAAACTGGTCTATTAATGCACAGTCTAATCATAGACAGTACTTGAAAAATGTATCTTTAGCACTTATTCCTCTCAGTAGGCATGGCTGTTCTGCTATATAACTCCCAAAGTCATGGATGGCACTGCTTTCTACCAACATAATTATTGTGCCACAGCAAAGGTAAGAAATGTTTCCCAGAAGTTAAAAGTGCATGTTTTTCAAAAAGTGACAGAGATTTTATTCTTAAATGCTGTTATCAAATGTCTCACTGGGGTAGGAGAAATACAAGTACACTTGATTGTACATAACGGTCCAAACTTTCTCTGAAGCAACACAGGTTGTCACAGATAGGTTTTCCTTCATGTTACAGAACAAACTTCTTTGACCCCAGGCTGGACTTCTTACAGCAGCCTGTTTTTTTTTTTTTCTGCAGGAACTTCTGTGTAACTGAACTTTGGTGTGGTTAAAAATGTGGCTGCTGCCAGCACTCCAGGAAAGACAGTCACTGTTGTATGCTTCAGCTGTGTTGCTCTTGTTGCTGAGAAACTCTGCCTTTGCCAAAGAAGCATTCAGTGATATGGCTGGTGATGTTCCTTGCACTTACAGCTCTTTACTTAGAAAGGGATGAAAGAAAACCTGTACTTATGCTAGTTTTCTGTCTTGATTATCCAATTTTTGCTTTTGTTTCATTTCAGCATCATGTCCATCCGTAAGACTTGCATTTTCTGTCTCTGTATTTTCTTACAGACCATTGTAAATACTTCCAGACATCCCTTGATTCCCTTGCTTTTTCAGCATGGGAATTTGTATCTCTGTCTTTTTAGTGGGTGTATGCGCTGATTTGAAATGCATCACGTGTCATCTGTCCTCAGCATTTCTTGAAGTAGTGCCAGGATAGCAATACCATAGTAGTAGCAGCAAGCAATTTATCTTCATGGAAAGATGTTGAGAAATAGAGAGAAGTGCAATAACACAGAAAATGGAGAAATGATTGTTGAAAATTCAGACTTCAGACTGGGAGGATATGATTAATTAAGCTGAATATTTGGACATCTGTTTAAACTGTTCATAGCTGTATCAAATTATTGATGACTAGTTTGGGAAAAAACACTCATGATCCTACTAACTTTGTGCTATGTGTAAAACTTATTTTAGATATGATTCAAACCCCTGGAAATAACCATACAAAAAATCCCTGGACCATCAGCAAACCAAGCCGTTTCACATGGTTTCAATTTCTTTATCCTTTGAGTAACCTTTGAGTAAATAGAAATAATTAAAAACAACAAACCCAAATCTCATTCTCACGGCAAGTAAAATTCACTGTGCTAATTCTGTAAAATGTGGTGAAACTTTATCCTTTCACCTTTCAGAAATTACTGCTGCTAGAAGGCACTCTGATGGGAGTGGAGGATCACTTGGGAAATAAAAAGTCCTCTACCTCTCATAAATGTTGTTATTTACTTTCAAAAAAAACCAACAAAAAAACCCCAGAAAAACAAACAACCAGACTTTGAAAACTAATGACATACAAGACACATTTGCAGGCTTCTTTTTAAAGCAAACATTGATTTAGTCATTACAAGCAATAAATGATGCAAAACTGCCTACATATCCTGCACATTAACTAAAAGATAAATCCTTTCAATTTTACTATATTATGACATAGTATACTCAAGATAATGCAGAGGAAGCCTGTATCAATCTAGTAATAGAAACTGAACAGTGGACATGTATATTCTTGCAGTATGCAATATTCTTGAAATAAGGAACTTTCTTTTTTAGAATGTGTTGCTCCTTCTGCCAAGCATCCAGTTAAGCAGCTGCACAAGCCTCAAATCAATTGTTATAACAAAGGAGAGGACAGAGAAAAAAGGAATTTAAAGTAAGCAGTCAATAAAAGGTAAGAAACAACCTTGAAGTGAAATAAAAAGCCAAAAGGATGTTAGAACTTCAAAACAAAATCAGGCTTCCTCTTCCCTGTGTGTAAGTGGAAAGGATATTTGATCCTTTCTACATCCTTGAAGTCCTGTGGCTGAAAGCAGTGATTTGCACTGTAATGCTTCATTAGTTCAAAGTGCTGTGTAAACATTAGCTAATGAAATCTCATAGCATCTCTTCAAGGCAACCTCTATTTCTCTTACAGGGCAGATAGAAAAACACAGACATGTTTTCTTGTCCAAGGACATGCTCTGAAACATATATGGCACTGGAACCCTTATTTTCTAGCCCTTGATCATTTTCTTTACCCTACAGTCTGCCTCAAGTTTGTATTAAGATATCTTAATTGTCAGCAAATTACAGTTAGCAAAAATAGATGGTTTTATTGATAGTATTATATAAAATTTAGAACTATAATTGCAATAATTTAAGAGGATTTAATCCAATAAAAAAGCATTATTTTCATTCTTCAGTACATGCAAAATGAGAAAAGGTCATAAATAAAGTCCATTTTTTTTATAACATTATTGTGCAAATATTCTGCATGACTATCCAGAACAATGTGCTTCATTTGATAGTTCATAGACAAATCAACTACAGGCAGGTAAGGCTCCAAATATATTAGCCTAAGTTGAACTGATCTCATAGAATGAACTCACATGTGCAACTGGATGGACAAATGCTTCAAAATTCCATACTCTGCAAGAAAACAGCTCAGGATACAGTATGGTTCTGCAGTTTATTTGTATAGATCAGTGAACTTGTTTCTGTAGCAAACTTAAAGCCAAGGAAGTGGGCCTGAGTAATAAATTTGCTTTGCAGAATTTAGGTAGCTCTGTATGCTCAGGCATGGTTAATCCTGAGAAAGACTACAAAAATTATTTCTCTCTTTCTTAATCCCTATTATATGAATATTTCAGATGATCAAATATTTCTATATTGAAAAGAACTTCTGTGATTTCTGTATTTGTCATATAGTCATATATTGAGTTATGTGCATGTGACCTTAGGCTTTATTAGGCAAATAACAGGTATTTCTGGGATTTGAGAGTATAGGTTAATTCCTCATATGAAAGCATTGCAGCATTGCTTTTGTCCCTTTCCCATATGAGTTACTTTTATGGAGGTTTTCTGCAGTGATAATTCACTTGAACATCTGCAATGAATCACCAGCAGTAGTCACCACTGGTGTTGCCACTGGATGGAGACAGACCAAGTACTGAACAAAGGTACCAGTAAAACCACACCTTGCACCCCTCAAGTAGCATGCAAGTGCTAGGGTTAAAGCAGATGAGTGAATGAACACAACTACTGACGGTGGCCAGATGGGTACGGCATGGTATGCCCAGAACTTGTTTTGAGTTATGAACACATCTGCAGACTTACAAATCTTTACATGTGTTGTGGTATGACATATAAAAGTGAAGTAAGTGTGGCCAAAGTACATGTCAGCCTCCTGCAGTACCTGGCAGCTCTGGAGAGGGCTGCAGAGTCCCAGGCCACTTTGGGAATCAGACAGCCATTTCCCCCTTCAACATCCTCAGGCTCTGGCATGGGGTGGAGGCTGACACACAGCCACTTCCCTACCCTAGAGGAACCTCCACACTGCCTTGTACCCTCATAATGGCACACCACTGGCAGAAATAAGGTATGCATGTGGGTGTGCATGTGGGCCTGTGTGTTAGGCTGTGCATACAAGTATGTGAGATATCTGTGTGTATATACACACACATTTATATATATACACATACACACATACTCTTAATAAAAATAAAAAAAAATAATTCAAAGCTAACAGAAAGTCAACAGTGAACATTGATTGAAGTAGTCTGGAGCTAGATTCAGAAATTCACCCTTTTAAAACTAGCAGATAGAGACTCCTGTGGGATTTTCTGAGAGAAACATCATTAAAGACTAATAGGAAGGGGGACCTGAAGACCTTAAAGAGAAAAGAAATTGGAATTTCAGTATTAAGAACAGTCAAGAGAAGAGAAAGTAGAATAAAAAACAAAACAAAACAAAACAAAAAGAAATATAAACTAGTCTTTTCTCAGGACTCACCTAAGCTACTGCATACAAAGCATGTGGAATATAGGTCAGAATTCGTCAACATTCAGAATTGTTATTTCAACCTTAATATTTTTTTGTTACTGGTTTGTTTAATTTTCCTTGGGTTTTTTTGGAGTATTTTTCCAAGTGGGACTGTTAAGAGATGCCATTGCACAGAGTGTCTTCTCAGCAAGTTTGCTGATGACATGAAACTGGGAGGATTACACCTGAAGGCTGTGTGGCCATCCAGTGAGACTTGGACAGACTGGAGAGCTGGGCAAAGCAGAACCTAATGAGGTTATCCAGCAGATCGTGGGAGGTTCTGCTCCCTCTCTACTCTGCACTGATGAGACCTCACCTGGAGTATTGCGTCCAGTTCTGGGTCCCCCAGTTCTAGAGAGACAGGGATCTGCTTGAGAGAGTCCAATGGAGGGCTACAAGGATGATTAAGGGACTGGAACACGTGTCTCATGAGGAAAGGCTGAGACACCTGGGTCTCTTTAGTCTTTAGACTGAGAGGGGATTTGATGAATGTTTGTAAATATATGAGGGCTGAGTGTCAGGAGGAAAGGGACAACCTCTTCTCACTTGTGCCCTGTGATAGGATAAGGGGGAATGGATGTAAGTTGGAGCACAAGAGGTTCCACCTTAACACGAGGAAGAACTTCTTTACTGTAAGGGTCACAGAGCACTGGAACAGGCTCCCCAGAGAGGTTGTGGAGTCTTCTTCTCTGGAGATTTTCCAAACCTGTCTAGAGGGGTTCCTTTGTGACCTGTGCTAGATTGTATGGTCCTGCTCTGGCAGGGGGATTGGACTCGAAGATCTCCAAGGTCCCTTCCAACCCATGACATCCTGTGATCCTGTGATATAAATAAAAGTGATATGATCAGTCACATTTCTTATGAAAGTAGGCCTTTTATAAATGAATATATTTTAAATCTTCTAAAACTTTAAGAGAGAGACAGGGACATCTTTGGGAGAAAGAGAAGAGGTATGCATTTCATTCGTTGGTGAATAAAAACATTAAAATTTTAAATACAGTTTTTATGCATAAAGATGAGTAAAAATGGAGACCAAATGTGAAGTTGAAAAAAACCCATCATCTCTGCATTCAGAGGAGTTTTATTTACCAAGAGCATTTCAGGACTCATGTCATGAGCTGTATGTTACACCAGCACAAACCTTCTGAGGTTTAACCCTTACTGCAGGTTCAAACTATCCTTAAAATAAAAATGTTGGTTTGGTGTGGTTTACATATTAATAGGACTTCTATTAAGTTCCTGATGGTGACCTTTTAGAGTCCTTTCAAAACTGGCCATATTTACTGTCTCCTTTGGACCATCTAGCATTCTGAACTGCTGCACACATGCATCTCCCTTATCCTTCTGCAGAATGCAAATGACTTCTGCTAGTTACCATGGGGACATGAGCAAGGACCATGAGACACATAGCAACAATGATCCTATTTTTGCTGTTTTTCTTTCATGACAAGGAAAGAGGAACTCCAACACATACTAGAGATTTTTCTTTCTGCTTATCTTTTTCTTACTTGCATACATTTACAAAACTTTTGCTCCCTTTTAGCTAACACATAATGGATACATGTTGGATCTTGAAAGCAAAGCATGAAATCAGCTTACTATGTTTTCAGGTTGCTAAAGGAATAACAGGAAAGTATTACAAGAACTATTATAATGATGAAATACAAACTTCTTCAACAATCTTGTGGCAGTAAAAGACACCTGACTGAATCATGCCACTTTTTACAAAATCAAGATGAAAACAAACTTTGAATAATATCAAATATACATACACACATGCATATCTTGAGAAAGAGATATCTAGACTTTAAAAGAACAAGGACTGTTCTACACTAGAGTTGTATTAATTGGACAAACATCAATGGGATGGAATGGATTGAAGATTGTGGCCTTGATTTTGGACCTCTTTTTAGAAAATAAGTAGTGTTCTAGTAATTTTAAAAGTAGGCAGCTCTTAACTTAATCCTTTAAGAGAGGACTTATCAGCTCTGCTCCCCAGATTCTGTTTCTCTCTCCCTCCCTTTTTAAACATCGCATGTCCTTTCTATATCTGTAATAATGGATTTAAGCATTGTTAATACTACAGCTTTCCTGGGAGATAAATCATTCAGTAACAAGATAGAAATTAATGTTATTTAACTACATGTGATTTCTTCATTCTTTTATAAAATTTCTATAAAAACCTCAATTTTATTAGATTTCATTTTAACAGGTAGATCTAATTATATTCTCAAAAGTTAAAGACAATGAAGACTTGAACTCTGCTACTGGCACTATTCAAGCTGACAGGCTGCCATAGCTCGCTATGCTTATGTTCCCTCCTCCGCTGAATCTTTAGCCTTAGATGAACAAATGCTTTGTCATTATTTTGGTGCCACTATTCAGCTGAAATAATTTTATAGAAACATTTCATTCTCCAAGGACCAGATTGCTCTAAAAGTCTTTCAGACTCGAGAGCAATGTATAACTAATTAGGTCAACAAAAAGACGTGGCAACTTTTAACTGCCTGCATGACTACACTGATATAGAAATACCCTGACTTCTAGGGCAGCAGGAGTTGTTTGAGCAAAAGAGACAAACTTCTCACTGTGCTTTCAGAAGTACACAGAGAAAAAGTAGGCACCTGAGACACAGACTAACAATCTCCTGTGAAGGATTTTTGGGAACAAAATCCAAGAAACCAGTCCTTTGAGCATCTTCCTCTCTCATGTATGGATGGGGCAGGGTCCCTGTCTCATCAGACAAGCACCACAAGGCAAGAGCCTGAGTTTGTTTGCAAATATGTGGTGTATTAAAGGGGCAACATAAGACAGAATGTTTAATTAATGTCACAGTGAATCTGAATTTTCTCTTCTAATAATGTTTGATTAATACTTAACAGCAGGAAGACACTGTAGCAGTCCTGCTGGAGAATCTGTTTCTGAGTATTTATAAGGACCCATCTAGACCTACAAACATTAGGTAGATCCAGAAGTAATCATAGCTTTGTAGCTGCTGGTGCAGTGTTTTAGACTTAAACCAAACTTCTACCACAGAGCTTCACATCACCCATCCCTGTCCCTCCCTTCCCTCTCTCAGCATGTATACAAGAGGTCCCCTTCCAGAAAGTAGCAGATGTAAATTATCAAGGGGGGTGTGTGTGTCAAACAGCAAATGAATGGAACAATGGAAATTAATCTGATATTATTGGACAATGCAGTTTAATTGAAATTACATGAATGCAGCAAACCATGCATATAAGGCAGATTTTCCACCTATTTATTTAAATAAGAGCTACATTTATGATATCCCATAGAGGATCATAAATATTCACAGATCTAAATTTTCATTAGTACACTAGCAAGTAAATTTTCAAAGCAATGTACAGGGATTTAACTGCGTGTGTCCCATTACTGTCACTACTTTGAAAATTTACTTCCTATGAACTTCTAGAGAGACGATAGGAAAAAAATGAAGACTGTTGTAATATTAAGATAACAGGGGAAAACTTGTCATCCCTTTGGCACTCTGGTATTTTAGTTGGTAAAAGAATAATTTAAATCATATCTTCAAAAGTAGGCTCCATTTTGGGCACAGCCACAGAGAGTCCCATTTGATCAAGAGTTTCTGCTGCACACTACTAGACAATGTACTTATAGGCCTTTTCTTTTCCTGTAAATATTAACAATAGGCCAATTCTGCTTGTATTCTGGGAAGACTTTAGTAGGAGCTCTTAAATTAGAAGCCAGACTCTGTATTTAGAATCTGGAATTTAAAACTCCATCAGTGGGATTTTTTTAAGTCAGTTTTTAGACTTCAGTTCCCCTTTGGCCAGCTATTAAGGTGCATTAATGAGACTAGGAAATGCTGTCTTTCTGTCATGAAACAAATTTATTTATAGGTGGCAGAGTTTTAATTCAATAAAAACGAACATTTTTTTGTCATCCATTGTATTACCAATATACTTTTTCTTCCTCTAAAATATATTTAAAACAAATTTTTATATCCATGTTATATTTTCCTATTATATCTATAATATAACATGAGAGCAATCACAATGTAGTTAAGTACATACATAAGTACATTTCCTAAAGAATGCTTCAGAGATTGTGACAATTCATGTATCACTGCTAATTTTACAGTTCAGCTGGAAGGAACAAGGAAACCCATGGGAGAAGCCCTTGAACAGAGGTTAAAAACTTAAGAGTTTAAAAGGGACCGTGCTAACTAGTAGGTACTTTGCATGGGCATCACTACAGAAAAGACTCAAGGTAAATGGACATTATAAGCCTGATTTCAGTATATGGCTATGAGTAAAACTGCAAATTCACAGTTGCTGGTTCAGTTGTGCGTAGGTCCTTGAAGAAAAAAAGACCAATTAAAGGTGCAGATAGTTCTTACACAGCTGTTTCTTTGCATCAGTCTCTGCTCTAGAGAATGAGTGGCATTTTCTCTGTCGGGCTTGCTTTGCCTGTCAGTGATGTTGAGGAGCTCTTAAAGATTGAGTTATCATAAGAAAAGATGCTGGAAGAAACTGATAATTGAAAAGTTTCAAGTCAACAGGCCTAAATGATAGACAACAGGGAATCCAAAAGAAGCTTAAGCTTGAGGGGACAGAGCAGCTAATAAAGTATACAGCCTTTAATTCAATATGCCCACTATATCAGTAACTTAGAGGGTGGCAAATTTTATGTCTCTAATTAAAAAAGCCTCAGAAGTGATCCAAGAAGTTACAGATGAATAAACATTGCAACTGTATTAGGAAAGCAAAACAATAAACACCTGAAAGGCTAGGATGTGATAAAGCCCAGCCTGCAGAGTTGTCTGGAGAGTCTCACTGATGTGCTAAAATTCAGAGTGTCCCCAAAGTAATAGGTAGAAGGCTGTTTATTCAGTCCTATGACACATAAAATCAGTCCTGCGCATGAAATCAGTAAGGGAAGTAAATATTTGTGAACAAAAGCATTACTGGGGATCAAAATTTTTTTTGAGAGAAGTGAAAGACTAGAATTAAACTGTCAGTTTCTGCTGTGGGAAAACATAGAGTGCCTCAAAATCCCATCCTGAAACTAACGTTTTTTGATTTAGTCATTGTTTGGAGTAGCAAAGTAAGCACGTTGCAGAAGTTATGTACATTACAGAAGAGCAGAGAGGGCTGTGAGAGGGAGACCAGACACTGAGCTCACAGAGGCCATTATTAAGATTCAATGATGCTGAAGGACAGAAAATATGCACTGTGGGAAAAAAAAAAAAAAAAATCCTCATATACTTTAAACCATTTTAAATTAACTTTCCTCCTGTTTCAGGGAAGAAGGATGCAAATGCAAGGAGCTTATAAACTGGTAAGTATAACTATATGCTCAGAGTATTTTTCAACAGCCTATGGAACTCATTGCTGCTGCAAGCGATCAAGGCTGGGAATTTATAAAGATTAAAGAGGCTCTGACTTGCATTTTACAAAAAAAAAATATGAAGAAAATAACCCTTGTACAGAATTATAGTTGCTAATTCTAAGAAAAGGGAAGAAAAGAAATTAAGGAGATTTAGCCTTGTGTTGGCTTGAACTTGTCTTTAAAGTAATAAATCTGCCTGCAGTTGGGTTTTATATTCTTCACACCAGTAACTAATTGTGCAAACAGACTGTGTGCTTCTTGATCTAGAAAATAGTTTCTGTATTCTGATTTTTTTTCAGCTTCTCTTCTCGTTCCTCAAATTCATTTATTCAAATTGTAAAGGAGGGAGTGGCAAAGTCAAAGAGTTAAGACAGACCTTAATTTTTTTTCCTTTTTCACTTTTGACTGAAAAATAGTCAGCACTAGAGCATCACAATTGCAACCACAGCTGGGAAACTGAGCAAGTAGGGAGTGGAAGGAAGATTAATTTTACATTTGATCTCTGAAGAAATAGGAATATCACCAAAGGAATCTTGTCTAGAATTCAATGGATAATCATAAAATATTCTAAGACAATGCCCAGTGAAAGCAGGGATGTTTAAACATGGGGTTTGAGAGGCAATGAAAGGAAATTATGACAGGGAAGGACCCAAGGTGTGGCAGAACATGTAATGAAAATGTGGCCAAGATAATGATATGTAGATGTATGAACTGGGAGAAGAAGGTGAGTCTGGGGCTGGATAAAAATACAACCATGAGAAAACAAGTCTTTTAAATAATAGTTCATTCTCACTTTTGTCTTTGGAATCTTGATTTATTTCATTTTCATGTGCCTGCTTGCCACCTGAAGGCTCCTCTACCTCCCTGTGCCTTCTGTTCTGAGGTTGTGACAAGTGTGGAAGGTACTTCAATTAGAGAAAAAATGAGGTACAAAGCTGTGACTGTTTTTCTGTTTTTCTCCCTCCCATAGTGACTAGGAGATTTTAGGAACACAAATCTGAGGAAGATGGGAAAAATAAAAGATGTTTTAAATGTATGCAGAGAGAATCAGAACTGCCCTAGACAAGCAAAGGAAAATGTCCTAACATTAATCTACACAGCAAAGAAGATTATTTTGCCAGTTTAGTTTTAAGTGCAAAATCTTTCATACACCTCCAGAGAGGCTCTTTAGTGGCAGAATAGTAATATAAAGACGCTAAAGTGTCAAATCAAAATGTCACTCCCCTCCCCCTTATACAGATTCATTTCTCTCCCTCTCTTTGCCTGTCTCCCTCTGCACTCTCCAAGTTTAATCTGCAGTTTGACTTCAAATACAATAATTCACTATCTCTAGACATGTGCTTAAAGGACTGCCTATAATTGCAGTTCTGAAGAGATTAATACCTTATATTGATCCCCTATTTCTTCATCTATCTTAGCAACATGTAGTCTTTTTTAAGAAAAGAAAAAATTGTTTCCAAAAGAGTCCTGGTTTATTGCCTATTCATACACCTGTTAGAACTCATGTGTTCCCCTAAAACCACTGTGGTAAAGCATGTAGAGTACATGTATGCTTATATTTAATGGTTAAAGTTGACAGCATATGGAAAAAGCTAGAGTATAGAATGAAAGCCTGCAGAAGTGTCTATTGATTTGAAAAGACAGGCTTTATCCCTTAAAAATAACCCTTGCTGCTCAAATGTGTTTTGTGTCCCAGTTCAATGGCTATGCATTACAGGCAAAATGGATGTGTCCTATACCCTAAACTGTTGTAGTATTTCTTAAACGAACATTATTGTTTTGGAATGTATAGCATGTCCTAACAAAAGTGAACTATGCTTTAATTTGCTAAACAGCTTTTATCACTGGGGCCATTTATCTGGTCATTAGATTAGCATCTTTTTTAAGAAGCACTTAAAAAGGAAATGCAAAGTTAATATGAAACAACAGGCTTTATAATATTCTTCAGAGTGTACAGAAAGAGTTTGTTTCAAAAAATAAGGGACACCTGCAGATATTTAAATGTGTTTGGCTTAAATATGCCAAAAAACCAGACAGCATAGTGTGAAATTAGGAACTACATAAACCATTAAGGGAAGTACTTTCTAAAAGGGTTGCCTTGATTCTGTGGTGTGCTGAGTGTCTATAATTCCTGTTTATTTAAATGAGAATTGATGAGATGCAAGACCTTACAGTATATCAAAGTTGTTCCACATAGAGTTTAAAATGTCTCTTTAATTACATAGCATATATCTGTGCTGTTTTTATAAAAATACATATGTCATCCTTCAATGGAGGAAGCATGTTTAAAGTGACAAATATACATGACATAGATATAAAACGTTGATACTGATGATTCCATATCTGGAGAATTTAGGAATATATAGGAATATATGCAGGAGTACAAATAAAAGTGGTGAGCACTAAATATAGTCCGCTAAATATTTTTAGAGATAAAAGAGAATATCCACTATTTGAACTAAATAATGTCAGCACAATAAAGAAAATATTTAGACTGATAATATATCAAGAACCAAAAAACTTCTATGGAAAATGACAATACGCAATCTTATACTGCATTCAAAATTCTCTCAGTCACTCTATTAATAACTGGTGCTATGTGCATTTAAAGTGAATTTCTGGAGCTCTCTTGTGCTGATTGTTAATAACAACCCCTTGACCATGTATTATGCACTAAATGAATCTACCCTTCGGTTATAATATTGAGGCAATATGATTTTGGTCTATGATTTATGCATAAAATATCTATGCATAATACTGCTAGTTCAAGATATATTCAGAAAGGAACTTAATTTGAAATATCTTTAGTTTTGTAAATTTAAACTAGAAGCTTGTGAATTTTTCCAGTTAACATGATACTTTCAAAAAGATAGAAAAAAGTATATGTATTGTTGACTGGCACAAACCGTGACTGCATTAGCATTTTGGACTCTTTTGCAGCGTAATTTTGGCACATGAGAACTGGATTTCGTTCAGATGAAATTAAATAGGAATCCCTGATTCAAGTGCATATCTAATGCACTACAAACCCTAATGGGCTTTAACCAATGATACGGGCTCAGGACTGTTTCAAATCACATACATGGTGAGGACATTCAATTCCGCAGCACAGACTAAATGCAGCCTGAAATAAAATGTACAAATTGCATATAATATTTGGGCTTCAGGATCCACTGCTTTGATCTAAGTTCCTACTGAGCTAACCTGCTTGCATAAGCATAGCTATATATTTGCTTTCAGATCACCAGTGACTTCCCTATTAAGGCCAGAAGCATAAATTAAATGAAAATAACAGAGACTTGGAATTAAACAAAAGCCTTCATAGTTTTAGCCACTTCTTTATTTTCATTAAAAACTTCACAGAAGCAAGATCAGGTAGAATTAATGAAAAAGTCTTTTCTCAGTGAGGACAAAGTATAACCCTGATTTATTTTCATCCAATCTTTGACTCATTTCTTGTCAGTTATGTAGTCAACATCAACAAATTTTCTGTTTTACCGTTTCATTGAAAAACTGAACTACTGAGATGGGAAAGCACAGGTTATCCAGACCCAGAAATTTAAATTCAATTAAGTGTTTTATTACCAAAAAGAAAGGGGGGAGGGTGGTTTTAGGAAAGTAATAATGTGAATTTTGCTTTTGTTCCCATAATGTAAGCTTAAATGAGAATGACAAAATTGAGAACAGAAAATTTCAATGCAACAGTGAAACAAGAACCTCTTCTGTATAAGCCAATTAGTAATACAAAATAAGAGAAAAATGGAGATGTCTTGAGGCAGTAAATTAGATATTTCTGGGTGTTCCTTTTATGTACAGAAAATTTCTGGTGTTGGTAAATGAGATTTTTAAAGATTAAAATACTACAACTCCCATTAACAGCATTATGGTGTACATTTTCAAAAGACAAATGCCTGAATGATAAAAGCCTGTCTTTTTATTTCTAATTTCACTTCATGTTTGACTTAGTGAGATGATATGAACTAGGGAACTAAATTTCAGAGATAACAGTGACTATCTGAAGTGTAAGAGTACATTATTTGCTTCTATTCACAAATAATTTATACCAGTTGTAATCTAGCATGACAACCCTGGTTAGCTGATGAGTGTTATTAACCAAAAGCAATAGTTGACAATTTTTCAATCTTTAAGAAATATAAGTCTTGCTATCCCATTAAAGCAGTGGTGCTTTAAACCTTCAATTAAAATATTCTGTAAATCTTTGTCATGTAGATATAACTTGCATTTTTCCTTTGTTAGCTTCTACTCTCCATCAACATTTTTCACTCAGCCCCTTTTCCATATCATGAAGGATACCACCACAAATACTTTTGCAGCTTGAGTTGTATCGATGGAGATTTTATTTTCTAGTCCTTTCCACCTTAGATATGCCCACCTTAGATTCTGTCAGCCATCTTCATCAAAGTTTCTAAGCTAGCCCTATATCTCCATTACTTTATCTGCCTTCCTGTAAACTTTATATTTGTTTTGTATCAGTCTGCTGTATTTCTGCAGGAGCCATCACATCAAGACTCCTCTCCTTTTCTGGGCACTGTACCACATCTGTCTTTCATTTCAGATGTTTCACACTACTGAGAAAGCATTTATGGTTATTTTTGTCCATCTGCCCATTATGCTTTGTAAAGGACTTGTTTATTTTAAGAAAAAGTCATCCTAAAGACCAAAGTCATAAAGAAATGACAGAAATTTCAGAAACACAAAATACTGTTTCACTTGTTATTGTACAGAAAACAAAATGCAAAATGTCAGACTCATGTTTTATATCACAAAGATTTAAGAATTTGGAAGGAATTTTGGGAATGACAAAGTGATGAAACCTACAAGGCACCTGAATGAGGAGACTGCACAGGTACATTGAGAGCTGTTTAGATCCAAATTGACGTGCACTGCAAAAAGGACAGATAAAGAAAATTCCTTGCCACGGGCATAATCAGATCTGGGTTAGTCAGAATAATGTCTGTGCTTCTTTTCAAGGCTTCTGTCTCAAAAAATAGAGAAGAGCTTTATGAGTTTTCTCTAAATGTAATATGAGATGGTAGTCATTTTATCATATCTCAACATTTTGTACAACAAATGCAAAGGTGATAGGCTATCAAGAAAGAGTAGGATTTTATTTAAACTGTGGACACTATGAGTCAAGAAACCTATATTCTTCATATCTTGCTCAGTATCTTTGGCAAAATAATTTATTTTCCTCTCTTTGTTTTGAGCATTACATAAGTATAGTTAATACTAGTAGTAGGCAGGAACAGTATCAAGATTCCGGAATTGGTTTGTGTAAAAGCGGAAAGACCTGTAATATTTTATCTTTCACTCAATCAGATGAGGAAAAAAAGAAAAAAAAAAAAAGCATAACCCCCCCCCCAAAAAAAAAAAAACCAAAACATTTTCTCTCACCTTCCTGGAACAGAACAGTTTTGCAAGTTCTGCATCCACCAGCAAATAAAAAAATGTAAAAATTTCCTGCATCTTCTAGCAATTCTCATTGTAATTAAGATATTCTATGTTTTGTTGTTGTTGTTAGGGCAGCCATTTTGCATTTATTCTACATGAGAAATAAAAGCATATGCCATTGGAGATGATAAACTGATTTTTTTTCATCTTTAAAGACACATCAGTTGAAAAGATAACAAACCAACCAACTACAGATAGCTAAGTGTCTCTAAAGTAGGGGTCAGTAGGACACAACCATAGCAGCTGGGTATAATTCCATAGGAGGGTAAACATAAAATGCTAGGACCTGTAGGTCTGTAAAGGTTGATAATGGAGCAACACTGAAGGAGGATGAAGCCATATGGATTTTACTTTTTAAGATTAAATTTCTGAAGCTCTTTGTTTATTTACATGAATTTATAGGAGTAGTTGATTGTTCTACTGTTTTAAACTGAAGAGAATGTATCTTCTATCTCAAGGTAAGAAAAATAAGACCTTGCTAACTCAAAGGCTTGTGAGAATGGCTTTGTTAGAAAAGCTCTCTGATTGTTAGAGAGACTTTCCTTTTTCCTACTTATTTCTGCCCATCAAAAAATCACTCAAAAAGGTTGGAAGCTGCATAGTTTTCACAGGTGTTTGGAAACAAGTGAGAACAACAGAATAAAGTAGAGTAATGAAGTTTCCCTTGTGTATCAGTCAGCAAAGAGAAGCCCATTAGTAGGGCTCTCAATTTTCCGGTACAGCAGCAATTTTATAATTCTGGTAAGACATCAAACATGATGACATGATAAAAATGGCTTTGTTGAAATAGTATCTGCATGAGTTTCCCTCCCTGCATTCAGGACACTTGAGAGATACTCTCAGCTGCATGCAGTAATCATGCCTGTAGATTTCCCCAAGTTGAACCTCTAAATCGTGGGCAGTCCTGCTTCAGTTTTGCCAATCCTGGTGGCCCTGCAGGGCCTGCCGGCTGCCTTTGGGCAGTCTGGCTCACAGATGAGATTTGATGATGAAATCTAAGAGTTGAAGGTTGATGCTGAAAGTGCTGGCAGAGTAATGCTTTGTGTTCAGCTGGGCTTTCTCAAGACCATGGGGAAAGGTCTGAACATATGATGACTCCATGGAGTTCTTTTCATAGAGTCAAGCAGGACTAAAAGAAACAGTCTCTATTTCAACAGTATGAGGAAGTAAAATACAAAGCAGATGAGATTATTTTTTTCCTGTAGGTAAGGTAAAGAAGGTCTTGGAGATCATCACTGAGCCACAGGATCATGTCATGACAAACCAATGGTTCTGTGCAATGACTCAGTATGCCATTTCCATTGCAAACCTCGACAATGAATCACTGCAGACCATGAAGCTGACCAAGGCACATTGTCTGAATGTCAAGCTATGATCAGTGCTTTTTCCCACCTGTCAGACGAGGAATTCTGCAGCCATCTGGTTTGACTATCTGAGTCTGTAGTGACTGTCTGTCCTACAGGCATTACAGAGATGACATCTCATTTATACATATGTGCTTTTACTTTATATCTAGCTTAGGCACTGAAAGCAGAGAAGTGACTGCAGTGTAGACATTTGCTAATTAAGATTTACTTTAACAGGCACAATTTTCTGCCATATGTCTGTCAGACCCCCAGCTGGAGGCTCGTTGGACAGAGGCTCTTTACTGCCTACTCCCTTCGAATGAGTCTTTGGAATTTTTATAAGTACTTTGCCTTTTGGCAGAGCACCACAACATGATAGTAATGATAAATAAAAATACACATAAGAAATGTAATAAGGAACCATAAGCATTACTTTAATCTACTTCTTATTTAATCATTCTGACATTATTACTACAGAAAAATAAGATTATATTCCCAATAGTTGAGGCACTCACTTCCATGATAAATCAGTTCAGCAGCTTATGTTCAAAGAAAGCCTAGCATTCCCCAAATTCTGAAATGTATGTGCCAGATATCACTTAAATAGTATCTAGGATTTATTTTGAATAGAGACAGCCAGACACTTGTATTGGCAAGAACAGCTGCAGAAATGTTTTAGGCTTTGACCTTCAACACTGATGATGATACAAAGCTGTTTTCTGTAGTATTTACTCTGAATGCTGTTTGCCTTTCTACTTTGAAGCTAGCTCCAGCCATTCCTTCTGTGTTCTTGTGTCAACCCTAGAACATTTTCTCCATCAATCTCTTCATATTCCTTTCTCCTGTATCGTCCATTTCTTTCTTTTTTTTTTTTTTACCATCAAAATCACTGTTTTTTCCTTCTTTCCATCTTGATTTAAAAATATAATTTCGTACTGTCAGTTGCACAGTAACACCCTGCTTGCATGTTACAGTTCTTACTATCCTTAGAGCATAAGCTTTTTGGGAATTTGAACTATCTCTTTTAGTTCTCTGTATTATCCGGGGCTGGAATCAGGGCTTACAGTATCAGGGGTAATAATAGCATATGCTGCAGCTTTTCAGTAAGCAATGACATAAAGCCAATTTTCATAAGTTCTAATTCAGTTAGCTAGATATTACCTGTGCCTATATGCCCAACTAAGAAGTAGAATAATGGAGACTATAAATGGCAGCTTTCAGTAAGGTCTTTGGATATTTATCTATGGCAAAGGAGCATTTTGTCCACTGTCTTGCTATATAAAATCATTATATACTTTAAAATAATTTGCTATTCTATTAACAGTCTTTCTTTATTCACCTTAACTCATGTGGCTCATTGACCTTCTACTCCTTTATGAAGCTGTCTTCAGTAAGTATGAGGATAGTTATAGTTCTTATTGCTTTGCCCTAGTTTGTTAGAACCCTTTATATTATAAAAAAAATATCCTTTGTGGATCAAATCCTAGTTCTTATGAAGAAAACATCATAAGACATGGACTTAAAACAGTGATCACTATGTCACAGATACTTTTCAGATACTTTTGAAATGGTTTCTAGATTCCTGTTCTCTTTCCTAACATCTCTGCTGGGGTTTGACATTGTCCCAAGTATCACCTTTGGAGCTTCATCTAACACAGGTTCTTATTTGCACTCCATGATCTCCCCACATCAGCAGCACCAGTGCTGTCTGACATGGACCACTGGTAAACCAGCTTAGGTCTCACTGCACGAGGAGCATGGATCACCTGCATCAGCAAAGAGGTGAAAGGTTTAAAGTGAGAACAGGAGCACTGCTAAGGGGCTATACACAACCTCCACAGGCTTTATTTCCTAATAGCAATTTAGAAATGTATTATGTCATTACTATTACCATTGTTCATCCTGCATACTTGCAGTGAGACTGCTCAGCATTGCCAGTGCCAGGCTGATAGACCCACAGCTTGACTGTAGGGCCACTAGTACAGATCTGGGTGCCTCTTGTTCCTCGTCCCATGGGGGCTGCAACTGTGAACATTTTTAAAGAGCACATAAGATAGGCCACAGTCGAGATGTGTTGGAGGTGACATTGGTTTAGGCTGGCCTCGCAGGCTGGAAACAGACCCCAGGGGCTGGAGAAGGTGCACCCATTGCCATCTGGCACCCAGAATTCCAAGGCACAAGCTACGTTTGTGGTCACGCCAGTTAGGCACTCCAGCTGTGACCCACTGGGTTACCTGAAGCAACGCACCAGGGACATCTGCCAAATATGACCTCTGAAGGTTATCAGGAGACTGTGTGGCAGGAGACTGTGTGTCAACAGACAATGAGTCAAAGCCTTTGTTCTCTATAAACTAGAGAATCACCTGAGAACACAGTTTTGAGACACAGTAGCAGAAAATGCAAACACTGAAAGAGAGGAATAGCTTTGGCACATTTTTATTTGAACAGAAAATAGTTCACTGTACATTTTTACAGTCTCTGAATAATTTAAGAATGCAAACTCTTTAGAAATTGCCTTAATATTCAAATACTTTGTCAAGGTTATCCACACTACACAGTGGTTTACCACATACAGAAAACCTGTAGTTCTGTTTGAAAAATGATATTATAGCAGCCAGAAGCCCCCCCAAATTTATATGTGCCTGTAAAAATTATTTGCAGTAGCTTTTACTGCATTTTTCTTGTATTTAAACTCTCTATCTGTTTTGGACATCTCAGAAGTCAGATAATGCTTTCAATCCCACTATGTATGGGAAGGAAAAAGTTAGCATTTCGCTAAACTTTCGATATTTAAAATACTTAGTACAAAAAAAGTTAGTAAATTTGAAGAAATGGTGATCTGGGAAATTAGTCTTAGCACCAGGCAATTGACAAGGATAAACTGAATATCAGCATGTGAACATATAGTTCAGCTGCACAGAGCTTAAAGGCCTGACAAGATACATAATTTTACAAACTGTTTCTCAGTTGACCCTTCAGGGTACAATGAAATGCTCTTCAGTACAGCTCCCTGGAAACTGGTAGGAGACTGTGCCTTCTTTAATGCTTAAGAGGCTATTGAGTAATATGTGATTCATACAGCCATTTCTGATGCTGACTCATGGAGAGGGATGTGTGGACTGATCATGGCCTTGCATATATTTTCCAGATGCAGAGCTATCAGCTCATCCAAATCTCCATCCACCTCAACAAACACCATCATGAGCAGAATAGGCAGTTGCCCTCTGTGAGCTCTCCTGGGAAGACAGAGCTGGCACAGAGCACAGACTGGAAGAGAAAATATCACCAATTGTACACAAAAGAGACAGAAGAACGTGATCTAGGGAAACAGGAGAAAAAGAAAGAGCCATGAGGTGAATGTTCAAGGCATATGGGGAGGGCAGGTGACATGGGCGAGAGGCTTGCACAATTCTGTTTTTTATTGCAAGTATTTTTTATTCACAAGACACTTGAAGAAATCCAGCATTTTCTTGATTCAATTTGCTTGACTCACAACATCAAGGAGAAACACAAGTTTTTCCTGAGTTCTTACAATCCCATTTTATTGAAAGGGAAGTCTATGAAGTGACAGTACAAGTTGCACATATTTCAAGTCTCATGTTCAATTTTCTCAAAAAATATAAAGGCTTTTTAGGCTTTTCCAAATAACAGCAGATAAAGCTATGCACGTGTGTCTACATATGCACACATATACACAAAGCATTTTTCAGATTTGTTGCACAAGCAACAGGAATGTTACCTACAAGACTCATTGGCTTGCATGAACTGAGATTAATCACCAAAACCAAAAACAAAACAAAAACAAACAAACAATCAAACAAACAAATAAAAAAGAAAGAGTCTGACTTGCATGACCATATGACTACAGAGCAATTGCAGAAAAATTCTTCTACCTTTCCTACCAGCCTCTCCAAGCCTTAATCCCTAACAGTAATTTAGAAATTTATAATATCATTATTATTATGGTTGTTCATTCTACATACTTCAGTAACCTACAGTGCATTATTATTGGTCTCCATAAATAAACTTATGCCTTTTACATATGCACACCTCCCCACCCTCCCTGGTCAGGCATTGCAAATTCCATTCCAAATTGTGCAGATTCACAGGTGCTTAAACTCTTGCAACACACAGGAGTTTAGCAGATTTACAGTGTAATAAAAAAAATTAAATCCAAGAGCAATCTACCAAACTGTTAGAAAACAGCCAGCCAAGAAAATGTGTATACTTCCCGGGCTATTGCATATGCACAGCCATTTTGCCTAGCCACTGTCTTTCTAGCTTCATATCTATCTTTACTCCATGTGCTAATCAAATGGTATTTGAAAATGGTGAATTAAATAATCTGAAAATAAAACATCTTGCCA
This sequence comes from Megaceryle maxima, assembly GCA_024605025.1. NCBI lineage: Eukaryota > Metazoa > Chordata > Aves > Coraciiformes > Cerylidae > Megaceryle > Megaceryle maxima. The sequence goes on along the minus strand of JANHGN010003739.1, from coordinate 9,787 downwards.
ATGGTTATGGTTTGGGAACCTACCTACTTTTCTTCCCAAATGTCAACAGGGTTCAGTACCACCTTTCCAAAGTCCAGATTCTTCTTTTAAGATCAGCATTTGGGACTGTAGTCTTTTGGTACTTTCTACCTGCAGCAAGTGCAGTCTTGCAAGTAGTTCAGCACCAAAATTTTCCTCTTTTGAAGTCAGTAAGATGCCTGTGCTTCCTTGATTCGGTGTTAAGTATGAGGGGTAAGCTCTACCAAGCCATTCATATGAGAATGAGTTTTCACTTGCAGATCACACAGCTTTATGTAAGGACAGCCACAGACCCCACCCCCATATTGCATGTCCAGTTCCCTGAAATGAAAGTATTTTATTTGGAGTAGGTATTCCTCCATCAATATGTGTTTCTTTTTGCATAAGCACAACTTTTTCCTGGTTCTTTGTTTAAGTGTGTTTAGACCTTGTGCCTCAGTCAGGGACTTTTCTTTCATTTCCTTTGCTTTTTGTAGCATCTTGAATAAATTATTCCAGGGAATAGCCATAGATAGAGAAAATAATCTGTGGCTGGAGGCTAACTCTGTTGGTTTATCTGATTAAAGGCTAATCAAACTGTTAATCAGCAGTGAGCAGAGGATCATTTACAGGTAAATGAATCCAAGTGATCAGATCAGTGAAGAACAGAAAACACCAAGTTTTTGCACAGCAAGGAATGATTAAGCCATCGTCCCTCGTATAGAACCCACCAAAGAAGCTCTCTGTCTGACAGACTAAGGCTGTTCCTTTTAAAAGTGTGTAGGATCAATAGTGAGATGCAGTGTAAAGAGAATTTTGGGGTAGAGCAGATGAGACATTTATGATCATACAATATCTGTTGGATATTTAGGGGAGGGAAGGCAGGATGATAAAGAGAGCGATCAAGGCAGATCAGGGAGAAATAAGCATATGAAAAAGAGGAGGGAGGATAAAAGTGTCCAGTCAGCAGGCAGCTTACATTTAATTTTTCAGAGCACTGTGCTTGATGATTATAGTCTGTTCTATTTTCTTATTAAATCCTACAGGTAAGTGTGCCCCCGTCCTGTTCAGAGCCAGTGCAGGTGCAGACTGCTAGGGCCAGTGGTGGGACATAAGTAGTGATGCTCCCATCTCAGTGAGAGCATTCCTGGGGTGGGGGCACAGGCCAGGGTCAGCTGTTGCAACCACACCTTTGTGTGAACTAGTGAACTTCAGGTCAGACTAGGCGGCGAGTAGAAAAGAGCAGAACTATTAAAGTGATGTTTCTCTTCCCCGAGGATGGTGATCAGGCTCAGGAGTGGTTGGAGCTGGGATCTAGGATGAAATAAGCAACCTTAGCTCTGGTGCAGAAAGGGGAGCTCTCCGGGGTCCTGTGAGTTCAGCTACTTCAGACTCTGCAGTAGTTATCCTGTTTAGTAATCATCACTGGTCACCATTTGTGAGGCAGGGACATAGGATTGTGCCATATGTAACTGTTCAGCCATGCTGGTTGCAGTGGCTGGATGTTGTCACTTTGCTTCTACTTTCTTGTTAGACCAACAAAGTTGCTTACTTTCCTGTAGAAAGCAACGGGCTTAGGAAGACTAACAAGACTTCCATGCAGCAGTGCTGTATATCTTGTCACACAGTCATGTGACAATTCTTTTGGTTTTAAAGCACAGGAGTTGAAGTGACATAATGAAGCACAGAACAGTCAAGAAACTACCTAATGATTGTGACAGAATTAGTTGAAACACATTACTGCAAGGCTGAAAAAGAGCAGATTCACTGTCCTGAGAAAGCAGTCAAAACAAGAAGGCAAGTCTAACATTTTCTGTCTTTTATTAACTGTCTTCAATTTCTAATAACCCTCTTCATTTTATTTTTTTTTTTTCTGCAGAAAATAATGTTTTTCAAGTAGTAATATAATCTCAGCTTCAGAAGTACAGCTTATCCAGAGGAGATTTATTTTTCTTAATTCCGTGAGGTAAAGATACATCTAGCCAAAGGCTCCTGAGAAGTATAAACAAGGTATGCATTTTTATAAAACCTCCTGAACAGAAGAGAAAATAAGCACACACATATGTAAATATAAATATATATGATATTAAATCTTCCTAGTACACTAATCATAAGATTTTAACTCCAATCAATTCACCACTTCCATTGCCATTAAAGAGGTTTGGGACAACAAATGAAATTTGCTGAGTAATGAGAAGGCCAACTATTTTTGACAGTGATAGTCCAAAGGGAAGGAAGGAAGTTTCAGAGATGATCTTCCATGCTTGAAAATAGACTTTTCCAATTTGATTAGGAAGCTATTAGGGTGAGGTGCTCCATTGATTATGGTGTCCTGCAGAAAGACTGCTGAACTTGGAAGAACCCAGGATCCAAAACAATTTATAACACTCAGGAGAACCATTGCACATCCTGGATAAGAGTATCCAACAGTTTGATTCCCATTAAATATTAATGGGTCTGGCCAGTCATATCTAATAAAGGAAAATCTGACTATTGCCTTGCATTATATGATACTCCTAAATACAGTATAACAGAAAACTTAACACCTTAGCAACCCTTCTGCCTTCATTTAAATTCATATAAAATGGAGGCCAAGCTGAGAAAAAAATCTGTAACAGCAAGACTCTGACAGACTCACAAATGTAACTCAGAAATAACACTGGTTCTGGGCCTGTCTGCAAGAGGAAATTACTTTTTTGTATGCCCTATCCATCTCAGCAGAGGGACATCCAAGGCTAAGCAACAAGTGAAAGACTGGAGATGAGAGTGGAAACTGCCCTATTCAGAAACAGGGGAGGAAAGGCTGATTGTACAGCGGCAGGAGGAAGCAAAAAGGATTGACTGGATCTTCCTAGAGTATCTCCCTACAGGACAAAATGCTTCTCATGTAATACAGCCCTGTCTCTAATACACAATTCGTAGGCTGAAGAACCATATCTCTGCCCATTGCTGCTCTTCTGTATGAGGACAAGGGGGAAACTGAAGGCTTTGTGCAGAACAAGTGGCCATCTACAGCAGGTACCATGCGCATAGTACAGATAGAACCCTTTTATTGTCCAAGGAGACAAAAGCAAGCAGTAAAAGACAGTTCTACTCTGTATTAAGTGATGATTAGGTGCCTGCAATATTTTTACTCATTTATGTTACTAAGCACCTTTTCAGATATCAGGACTTCATTGCACTAAACCACTGTACAGTGATAGAATAATAAGACAATCTCTTTCCCCAAGTGATTGCAAGACATAACAGATGGATTAAGGCAGAGTAGATCTACAAGTCTCACCAGCAAAACAAGCTTCATAATATTAGTCAACATAAGAAACTGTGGGCTCAGCAATCTTATATAGTCCTTATGACTCTAGACTGGAAATTTCTTCTCCCTCTACATCTTATCCATCAACACTCCAAGTCTACCTATCAACAGTTTGAATACATCAGGGATCATCAGGGACTGATATAAACATTAAAATTCTTCATTATAATGAATTTCCTCTATTATTAAGAGAGATTAGCAAAGCAAAATTGAAGCAGTTTTATATGGATATATTCAAACACGTTATTAGTCAATGTGATAAGTCTGCAACCTAATCTATTCCCCAAAAAAATCACAGCAAAATAAACATAATTAAAAACACCCAGGCTGACATATGTCAGGACAAAGTATGTAGTTGTAGATAACTACCTCTGATTGTGAATCACATAACAGGAACGGAAATGAAACTTTTTGTTACATTTAAGAGGTGTCATGCCTAATTCCGATTCTAATCTAGATGATATTAAACCTGTGGTTTAATGAACTCAGCCATCAGACAGACACGCTAACAGGCAGCAGTTCACAGAAGCAATGCAATTTAATTATTTGTTTGCTTTCCATACTCTGCTGCACATCTGTGAAAGAAAGAAAGAAAAACACAGAAAGAAAAAGGCAGTTCTATGTGCCATGCAGCTACTTAAGCACTTCTTACTATGCCTTACAGGAAGAACTTACATCTTTTCTACCTAAAACCCGATCTTGAAGATTGTTTATGAAAGAAGCCAAGAGGGATAACCTGGCACTAGGCTGAGAGGTAAGTATCCAGTAGGCAAATTCTTTTTCTCTCTTGCTGCTAAAGGGAAATACAAAATTCATTTGTTAAGGGGACAGTTTCCTTGAAATTAAATTAGCTCTCAATTTTTCAATTAATATAAAAGAAGAAAGCACACTTCTTTGTAATATTTCCTTTTTTTACAGCAGTGGTTCCCAGACAGTTGGCAGCTCTCCACTTGCATGTCCTGTGGGAGCTGCTTGGTGATCTAGTTGTCCATTGGTGATCTAGAGTGTGCACTCCGTTGTCACTTTGCTTATTTGTGGGACAACACAGGTTTGAAGCTGTTGAAAGATAACATAAAAGTGGAAGGAGTCACACAACCTGTGTCTAAGACATACCTGTTCCCCATATTCAGATGTTTCCATGCCAGCTTCTCCCTTCCTCCCATGTTCTGGGCATGCCCACAAAACTGAAGCCTGCGGAGGTGTTGCAGGTCTCAGGGCTGCAGTCTGGTTTGCATCATGCCCTGTATGGTAACATGATTGCTAGATAAGACCAAAGGTCAAACTCATAGCCTTTGCAGCATCCTGATCTTTGGACAGTCACTGCAAACATCAGGGTGCAACTGCACCTTTCTTGGAAGAAAGCTGTGGTCCCAAATGCCTGCTAGTTGAGCAGAAAACAGAGATCTTCATAACATCTCCTTTACTCTCACCAAGTCCTGCTGAACTTGCACTCTGCCATCCTCAGGAAGAAACATGGAGCAGGACTGTTTAGTACCTGCAACTCAGCAGTACTCTGGCTCTGACAGCTTCTCTAGATTCTCATGCCAAAGAGACCACTAAGCTTCACTTCATGCTCAGAGGCTTGGTTTTCATCTTGTTCCCCATGACTATAAGAAGCTGCACAGTGAACTCATAATGAAATCACAATTTTTATGATGATACGGATAAAATTAAGACAGTACTGAGAATGTTGTATATGGAAAACCTCATGGTTTTTATTCTGCAGAGATTAGAATGTCAGAAGCTGTCAGCTCTTCTAGATAGAAATATTGACTTCATAATGATACCTGGTACACAAGCAGAATGCTTGATAGTACTGCTGGTATTTAACAGTGCTGTGAGAATTCATTGTCATATGGAGATTTAATCGTAATTGTAAATGCACCTTAACAAGCAGAAGTTTGTAAAATAGTAATTCACCATGTATACTACTTATTTCATGCACTGTGTGTCTGCCTTTAATATGTTAAAGAAAAGTAATTTTTAAAACATTCTTGCATTTCCTAATGACCTGTGACTCTGAGTTGTCACTTTGCATAGATTCTGGACCCAGTCTTTTGCTTTGCATCATCCCTGCTTCCAAAGATTGTGTAGTTGGAAATAGAAGTCCCATTGTTGTCTTTCATTCTCAGGTATAAAACAAAGAATGGAAATAATTCTTTAATTATTTCGATAGACCACCGAGACTTCATTGTCAAAAACCAAATCCTAATTTGTCTTTTTATATTGTTATCTTCTGCTGCATTTATCATTTCCTGTTCATCCCTACTAAAGATTAGAAAGTGTTTGCTTAGGCACTAATACTGTTCACATCAAATACTTCTTCTTAACAACTAGAAATGCTAGTTTTGACAACAGTAATTCTATTATTAGGTCTGCCTTGCCAACAAAACCATGTTAATTTTGAGAAGCTTTTCTTCCTATCTTCTACTTTAAACCAGCCAAAAAACAGAAAAACAATTTACAAGTTGTGAAAGAACAATGCCATGCTCTTCTCTCCTAGATAATTTATCATAAAAATATACTAAATGTTATGATTCATATAGTGAATTGCAATGTATTTAAATTTAAATGAAATCTACAGCAGGGACTAACATCCAACAGAGAAGAAATAATAGAGAATTTGAGTTTCTTTTTTCTATAGTTCTTTCCTTGATCAAGTCTAACAACCATTTTTCTAGTGCCTACAAATCTCTCAGATGATATTTAATGGCCTGCCTTGAGACATGATTTTTAATCCTCAGAGGACTAGTCCAGAAAATCCTCAAATATAAAAAAACCCAAAACAACCCAAAGTTGATTTATAGTTTACACCTCTGTTCATACCGTGATGGAGAAGGAAATGCATTTTTTTGGACTGTAAGGAATTTAATGAATGTAGCTATATGATGGGTTCTAAACTATGCATGAATTGGTGAGATGAAAATATATTTAGCAATAGTGTATTCTTATTCTCACTCAGGCTGGTAGAAAAGAGAAGGTATCTTTAATTATTCTAATTCAAGGCTATAATATCTCTAAAAAGCTGTAGTGTAAATACAGACAACAAATAAAATTAAAAAAAAAAAAAATAGTTGAAAGAATAATTACATTGTAATTCCTGCCTAGCAGGTCAAGTGATTAGCTTCAGATTCAGGTCATATGCTAAAAATCTGGCATTTGACTTTATTTATTAAAAAATAAATTAAACAAATAGGGAAGTTAAACCACCATGTAAATAGTTTAAAAGAAAATTCAAGGCCAGTCATAACACACTTTCTTAATTTTAACCTTTTTTTTTTTTTTCAAATTAAGAAGAATGTTTAAAATCTTTAAACTATTTTGAGCAAACATTTTTCAAAAATCTGGAAATTAAATAAAATATTTGTTTTATGTCTGTATAGTCCTTTAAAGTTAACTCTTAAAAGGTAAACAAAATATGTTATTCAAAAACAACAGTTAAAGGCTTTTTTTTCAAAAATATATATATTTATATATAAAACATCTATCACTATATTGATAAACATTCTTTTAGCATTCCTAACTGAGCCATTAATTTTGATGCCCAACCAGTTATCCTAACCAACAGCTTCTTCCTCTTCATTACCCACATGACTCTGTCTTTCAATACAAGATGAAAATAGAAAGAAAAAGCAATATGATAGTGAAACCTAGGTAGAAAGGTGAAACACACTCCCCAACATGCATGAACAGTTTATAGCAAACAGCAGACACATGTCTCACCTGGAGCCACTCATTAGTAACTCATCTGCCCTCCTTGAGTTCAAGTATCAAAACTCTCTGGCCATTTCAAAAGGAAGAGATTAAAGCACACAACTCAGTCTTCTGGATTGGCACAAAGGTCCATAAACACTACAAATTCACACATAGTATGTCGTGGCCGCTAGTTTTTCACTTATGCAGCAATACTTGCTGTGCTTACCTGAGTTATGTCAGTTCTAGCCAACAGCAATATCCAGCTAAAACTTTTAGGTAAAATAGTACTGATTAACATATCCACAAGGCCAATTTTAAATTAATCTGATTCTTTTAGCCTGACAACAATTTGCATTCAGTCTTGTCTTTGGAAAGTAAAAGTAATGATGTAGATAGTTTCTATTCATGAATGACAGTGGATATTTTTCATACTGTTGGACATTTCTGCAGCATTTAGAAACACTGTTTCAGGGTCAGGTATTATTATCTGACATAGAGGAAAAAAATCCAGATGTAATGTATCAGAATGTTTTTCCAGGAACATACAAAAGAGGCAGTCACAGCCAGCCATACCTCCAGTGTTGGCCCTACCGTATGGAATAGAAAGGTAGTCCCTCTGGAGAGGGGAAGTAGTGATGCCACTGCATAAGCACAGTCAGAAAAAAAGGATTAAGGGAAACATCTGCAGGATATTATAAAGCTCTGCCAGTGCATCGCTGTGTAAAATCACCCCACTGTTAACAACAAGACTTGTTTCTTTATATGATGAGTTTATGAATGAAAACCAGATTGCTGAGGCTAGACACAAAGAAAAAGATTAATAGCTCGAGGGAAACACTTGAAAGAAGTCTTAGTGGTTTTTATTTGAAAATACAACCCACATTTAGTCATTTTTTTCTGCAGTTAAAAAAACTGTGTAAGATTTCTCACTAATACCAAATGCTGGTGTTGTTACAAAGCACCTTGCTATCCTGAAAAACACAACTAGCTTTATACATTCATTTCATTGTTACTTTTTAATGATAAACCTGACCATGAGTGCATCAGGAAATAACATGAACATGAATATACAAAACCTATCCTAATTATCTTCTTATTAACTGGCACTTGCAAGTCTTTATATATAGGGGTCTAGGATACACCTAGAAGCCCAAGTTGAATAATCCCTTTAATAACTTTATACTGGAACAGCTGATCTTTTTATTATTAAATAATATGCCAGAGTCGATCTTAAGGTGGGGAGTAGACTCTGAGACTGCCAAATTAATTTCTTCAGGAGCTGTAAAATTAAAGTAGTGAGTAAATGCTTATGCTATTGCCCAACTTATATAGAGAGAGCATCAAGTACACTGAAAAGTACCTATTTACCAAAACAAGACATTCTTTGCATACTCTGAGGGGACATGAGAAATAGGATGATGAAAATGTGAACAGTGGAAAATGTGGAAAACCTGTAAACACATTACTTAATGTACTACTGGAAAGCACAATGTAATATAAGGATTGTGTAGATGAACAGAATAAGAATTTATGTGATAAAGTAGTTATATAATTTGTTGGCTTTTCAGGGATTGTTGGAGAGGAGCTTAGGTGTGCTATCTGTAACAGGGCAGTGAAAAGTTGTGTCTTCATACATTGTCATGTAGTGTCTTCACTAATAATGTTACTTTGAAAGAGATCTTAAGTTCTTTTTCATGTTATCAACCATAAAAGGAAATTAACAAATATTCCTCTGTCATAACTTGAAGCTATTTTCCATAAAATGATGCTGATAATATATACAAAGAAGATATTTTTTATTAATTACTTCTATATATATGAATCAATATATATATGCACATCTTGATAACATTGTATTGCCTAATAGATTGCGAAATACATATTTGATTTCTCATATAAAGAAATGTCCCTGCAGATACATATGCAGGTAGGTTTTATATTAAAATCTTTAGTATTCTACCTTAAAAAATTTGTTGAAATGAAGTCATACTGAAATTCTAAATGAAAATGATAAGACAGATTCACCTTGGTCAAAATAACAGATGAGTCTGATATAAAATCCCTATGATTTATACTAAATGGTATGGCTTACAGTTTTATCCCCAAAAAACTGTGAATGAAGATATTTGTTTTTTCCATAAAATGTCTTTTGAAAAAATTATTTGTTATCTGTAGTAGGAAGCAGTGCAATATCTAATAAGAAAAGTATCACTCCTAGATTAAAAAACTATGACTTTGTCTAGTTAGAGGTTTTTATAATTATGACAGATAATCAATAATAATAACTCAGGCATTAGCTTACCATTATAGTGACAGTAGATTGACCCTTTCAAACTAAGAACCTTGTGACAATTTAGGTGACTCTCCCATCTCTGTCTCTTAGACCATGTTTTGACCCCAAATCCCCTTCAGGGCTACATGCCAGTTTTCCTCAAGCTTTTCTCAGACTCAGTCATCTCACACTACTCACCCAAAATAATACTATATAAAGACATCCAATTTCCTGAGTAATCTTGCATTAGCATATGTTTTGAGAGAAAACATTTGCTTTAATTGCTCTTACTTTGCTCCGTGTCTTCAGATACATCTGGAGGTGAGGAGTGGAAGCAGCTTTTAGTGTTATTCTCTAGTCAGGTCTAGGACAGGTTTGCAATATGGAAGGAAATATGGTCTCCAAGGTAATCTTTGGCTTTCCCCAGAAGCTTCTCTAGAAAGATTTATAGTGTTTAACTTTACCTATATCATTATGTTCTGTGGGTATATTTTATTTTTTCTACTACT
>JANHGN010003737.1:22522-40486 GCA_024605025.1 Megaceryle maxima | reverse complement strand
ATGAGTTTTTTTCCTGTTTATTAATTTCTTTGTGTACTCTCTGGAAGCAGTTTTTCTAACAAATTCAAGAAATGAGGAGCAAAGCAGGAAAATGGGGGAAGCTTTGAAATCATTGCGAGTTACCCTTCTCAACAAAACGACTCCAGGGAGCAATTAAAAGTTTAAAAAGGAAAAAAAAAAAAAGCAATTTCCTTACCTGTCTTCTTTCATCTTCCGATACAGGATTTTTGTATTCTTATAAATTCAGCATCTCAAATTATATTCCCATTACAGGGATGGCTTAATCAATCTACTTTTAATCAGTGAGTGACTGGTCCATTACCAGCTGTTCCTGTAAGTGAGTCAACAACTTTGTTAGACTTTGCTGCTTCTCACGGTCTTTACAGATTCAAAATTAACAGGAGGTTTGTGAGCCAATATTTGCTAAAATATTAGCCAACCATTTGCTAAACAAGTAATTTTATTTTCTGTGATCCTAGTTCAGATTACCAGCCAGCTGTACTGAAGTATTAGTGTTTAGTTGAAAAAAAAAGAGAGCACGTTTTCCAAGTAGTTCCTATGTAATGGAAACATATTACTAGGAAGTAATTATTACTGTCATCTTCTTTCAGCAGGAAGCTTAGCTGTAAGAGTTGATATTTTCTATGCAATCACCCACTCCCTAAAGAAAATTCTTAGCTCTTCAAGTAAAGTAAAATATATTCTCAAGAAAAATAAATGAAAATCACTATAAGGCCAGAAAATTTGCAAGTCAAGTTCACCCAGACAGCTCTTCTCTGACATTTTGCAGTCCACCTTGTATGTAACACATTCAATAATTACAGACAATGTGAAATATTTCCTAAATTCTACGAAGGTGATAATAAACACCCTGGCATCTATAAATCTTACCAGCAGCAAGCAAAGGATTTGGCCAGAAATAGAAGGAAAAATAAAATTCTTAATCAGCTGATAAATATGACAGCTTTCCCTGTCCCTCCGGGGCCATAATTCTCAAAAACGAATGTGTACTTAGCAAGACAACAATTTTTCCTCTGGTTTCTGAAAGCAGACGGACCTTCCTCCTCAGAGGAAGAGTTGCTCAAGAAAACATCTCTGATTAAACAATAGATGTAGTGTACATAGAAAAACAGAACAATGTCGAGGCGCCAAGGGCTGAAGACAGAAATAAAATCTTCAGTTATTATGGCTTTTTAGCATATCTAGCCCTTTGTTTACTTAGTATATATAGTTCTTTCTTTGCCTTCCCACCACGAAGGCAATAAAGTTACAAAATGCCTGGAATCTTCTGCATTTCCTTTCCCAAAGGCGGGCTTTGGGTTGAAAGCAGAAATTTCATGGCCTGAGACTACAGCTTGCCTTTCAGATTCAGAGGTACGTTAAAAAAAAAACAAAACAAAATCACTCATACCACTGAGTGGTGACTGCAAGAGGACACCTCTTTACCAGTGTTTGATTAAAAGTCTTGAAATAGTTACGTAAAGAATTTCACTGGCACATTATCTATTACAAACTCTACTGAAAGACAATCACACAATATTAAAAGACTCTGACCCAAACCCAGATGCAACAATAAAACCTTGCAGAAATTCTCTACACGTTGAGCTACAGTAACATTCTTAGCTACTAACCACATAACTTACACATTATTAATAAAACATCATGGTGAATGACATCTGAATGGTTGAACTCACAGCTCGTGGGAAGCGTTTAGTCAGGGGAGACAATTCTACAGAGCATTCTCCTATGGAAACCTAGTGCAGTAAACAAAGCAAATGAAGAGAAGGGAAACTAAATAAGCTTTTCAGATGTAGTCTTCTCATTGTCTCATTTAATATTCACAGAAGCAGGAAAAAATAGAACTCGTGTTAAGTCTGAGCAAGGAGCTGTGGATGGCAACAGGCCATAGCTGAGCCATCCGCAGTATCCAGCTCTTTTTTTTTTTTTTTTCTACTGGACACAGAGACTGCAAAATAAGAGACTTTACACCTCCTACCCCATTGTAGGAGGTAAATATAATTTCCATACACAACATCTTTAAGAAAAAAAAGTGTCTATAATGCCAGTGGCTTCTATACTAGGAGGAAAAAAAAAGCAAAAAACTTCAGCTATCTAAACAGTTTCCGTTGTCACCATCACTCACAGCTGAACAAATCCCTCACCCCCATAAAGCCAATAGCACAAGTGAAGCTGGGAACAGAATTTGTTAAAAGTCTCTCACGTTTCTTAGTTTGCTAGGAGAAGAACAAACAAACAAACAACCAACCCAAACAAAAAAGAAACCCACAAACCCAAAACAAACACCCAAAAACCCCAAACAGCGAACAGGCAGCTTTTTTGTTATCTAAATTTCATCATGTCAATAGGGGTTTGTTTCAGCTCCTGTTTTTCACAACCTTTTCCTAGTTATCTAGGAGATTTCAGGTGCAAACTCACAGCATTTCAAGTGCCATTTCCAAGAGGAAGGTTCGGTATTTTTTTCAGTGATAGAAAAAGAACAGGGTTTTCCTTACCACCCTTGAAATGGTTTGGATTGTATTTTTTCAGTGCTTCCACTATTTTTTTTTTTTCCATTATCTTTTATCCTTCAGTGCCTGCCCACCCCCCAACTCTATCCAGTTCAGCTCACCTCTCCTTTTCCCCACACACAGCCATTCGCCCCGACGCTTCAGCCGCTTACTCCAGTAACTCAGGCTTCTTCCATTGAGCACTCTTGTTTAAGCAGAGACTTCAGCTCTCCCTGCCAACTGAAGCTTCTCCCTTGCTGATTGAAGCCACCCCTCCTGCAGTTTTGTCCTACACCAAGTTGCAAGCTTCCATTTGGTCCAGTTTTCTGCATACTGTTGATGCTGGTTCGTGCAAGTCGATTTGAATTTCAAATCCATGCTCAGCATCCCCTGGATGGGGACAGGGATTTAAAGACAAGAGGTGGCAATGGGGAAGAAAATGACTGAAAGTTACCACAGAGACGTCTCATGGCTTTTCCTAATCCATAGAAACCAGCAAAATGCTGTCATCACTTGAAAAAAATCAATCAATCAATCAATCTGGTATGAGCTGGGTTATGAACTCCACCACACATATCCATGGTAAGAAGACTGGCCATGCAGCTGAAGCTGCTGCTCAACTCAGGAGACCAAAGGAGTCCTGTCGAGGGCTGTGATTTACTGGAACGGGGTGGTATGATGAGTCCTGGACTTCATGGACAACCACGTGGGTTGTTGGTGGTTTGGCTCATTTGCCTGAGCTTTCATGAGCGCTCCTCCACGTCTCACACTGGTTAACCAGAGGGCCCTGTGGAAGTTGGGGCACGCACATTTAGACAAGGATGAGCTTTTACTTTCCTAAGGCGGCTGCAGTGTTAATTGAGTAAAGAGCAATAAATGACAGAGAGGTGAATTCTTAGCCATAGATTTTGAACATTGTCTTTTTTTTTTTAAATGCTAATTTATCCAAATTGAAGGCAAATACAGAATAGTGAACGAGTAGAATGGCAGGTGTTACCTTTCACAGTAATAAGGTGTATGTTCATCTGCAACCATCCCTGATTTCCCTTGAGGCCAATACATGACCCTGAGAGAGGAGATGCATCTTTCCCCAGTTTCCAGGTGTGGTTCACTGACCAGCAGCTCAGCAGACACTGTTAGAGCACAAGAAACAGACCCGTCCAAGGTTTCTGAGAATGGCTGCCTGTAGCTAAAGTTCTTCACCTACACTTAATGACCTACGTTTAAAAACTTTCCAACTCCTGAACACCTCACAGTTACTGTTCAAACACACAGGCAGGAAGGAGGCAGGAGGAAATCAGGTACTATGCTGCAAACTGCAATCCCTGAACACGTCCAATCTGGCCGAGATACACACCAAAGGCTGGAACCATTTAGAGCTGGACTTTGGATCAGGCTCAGATTTTGGAATTTTGGTCAGAATTCAAATCCAGGTCTGATTCCAAGGAGAGCCAGCTGAAACTTTTAAGGAAGGAAGGGGAAAAAGTTGGTTAAAGTCAGGCTGCAGTAACTCTGGAGTTAATTAAAGCGTTATGTTCTGTACTTGTGGAACAGCGTCGTTAACTGTATTTAACATTGCAATTTTACTATATTTGGGACATGTTCCACACAATACCTCTGAAAGTATCGTAATTTAAGGTAATAGTACTTAATTACTTACCTATTTTTAGCTGCAAAGTACTTTATATCATGTAATACCACCCAGCCTTCAGAAATATTCTAAGCTGCGTTCCATTTTAATGATGACAGTTCTAGATTTTGCTTAGGACACTGACGAGAAAGTCACAAAAGAATGGGATCAGCTGCCATGGAAACGGTGAAGGCAGAATCACAGAAGGGGAGGGGTTGGAAGAGACCTCTGGGATCATCGAATCCAACCCCCTTCTAAAGCAGGTTCACCTTGATCAGGTTGCACAGGAATGCATGCAGGCGAGTTCTGAAAGTCTCCAGAGAAGGAGACTGGGCAGCCTGTTCAGTGCTCTGCCACCCTCACAGAAAAGGGGCTTGTACTTAGGTTTAGGTGGAACTCAGATCCCCTTTCAGTCTTCCCTAGGCTAAACAGCCCCAGATCCCTCAGTCTTCCCTCCTAGGAGGGATGTTCCAGTCCCTTTATCACTCTTGTAGCCTCCGTTGGACTCTGTCTAGCTGTTCCCTGTCACTCTTGAACTGGACACAGTAATCCCAGTGTCACCTCACCAGGGCAGAGTACAGCGGGAGGAGAACCCCCCTCAATCTGCTGGCCACAGCTCTTCTTAATGCACCCCAGGAGACCACTGGCCCTTTTGGCCACAGGAGGCTGACAGTTAACTTGCTGTCCACCAGGACTCCCAGGTCCTTCTCTGTGGAGCTGCTTTTCCAGAGGGTCAACCCCTCACCTGTACTGGTACTCAGGGTTATTCCCCCGCAGGTCTAGGACCCTACACTTGCTCTTGTGTCCCCCCAACACCTTCTAGAGTCCTAATGCGTGAGAGTCCTCCACGTAGGTCTTTGGGGAGATCAAAATTAGCTCTCCTGAAGTTCAGGGTTGCAATCCTACCTACTGCCCTGCTTTTTCCACACAGCATCCTGAACTCCACCATCTCATGGTCACTGCAGCCAAGGCAGCCCCCAACCTTTGCATCCCTAACCATACCTTCTTTGTAAGTACAAGGTCCAGCAGCACACCTCTCCTCGTTGGCTGCTCCACCATCTGTGTCAGAAAGTCACGCTGCTTTGCGGGAACCTCCTGGACTGCACGTGCCTCGCTGTGTAGCCTTCCCAGCAGGTGCCAGGGTGGTTGAAGTCCCCCACAAGCACCAGGGCATGCCATGGTGAGGCTACTTTCAGCTGTCTGTAGAAGGCCCCATCAGCATCCTCTTTCTAATCAGGTGGCCTGTAGAAAACACCCACAACAATGTCACCCATGTCATTCTTACCCATAAGCTCTTGCCATGTTGTCAACAGAGCACTGGCAGCATTTCAGAGGGGTGGGGGAGAAAAAGCTGTGGAAGACCTCTATGTGTTCACAAGAGGCAAAAGGACTCTTTACAGAGGGGAAAAGAAAAGGGACGATGTCAGGCACAAAAGAAACCAAAGTTTGTTAGATAGGAATACACTGAGGGTAGAAGACTGAGAAGGAACTCTCCTCAGTACACAAGCAGCTGCTCTGGAAAGCTGCTTTCCACATCCATGGGGATTAAGACAAAACCAGATGGATTTAAATTGCATGAAAATTGAGATTTGAATGAGGCATGGAGGAAAAAAGCCACATAAATCTTCTAATTGTAAGAATAACGCCTTTGAATTAGATTACTATGGAAACAGTAGGATTTCAGGTGTGGTGTATTCTTAGTCTGGAGAAGATTAGATGGAACCTGTGCCGAGTGTCCCTGCGGCCCATTTTAGATGCTCACTGGGATGGAACCTGGGCATGGGGCAGAGCTGTGAAGGGAAGGAACTGGGTGACTGGAGGATGAGCCCTTCTTTCCAGGAAGACCTAAATTACACGGGGAAGAGAAACTTGAAATGAGGATGTACTGCAAAAATAAAGTAGGAGGATGTTAGGACAAGACAGATGGTAGGAAGAAGAAAACGTGAGCTGCAGTGAGTCAAGAAGAACGTGTTGACTGAATGCAGGCATGAGTGGAGGGGATAATTGGCCAAACCCCACAAATGCTGAAGGGCAGAACTTGTGCAGTGCAGGAAGCACTGTCGGCAGGACGTGGCCTGGGAAGCTTCAGGCAGTCCCACAAGAACACCACGCTGAACAACAACAAAGATGGCTTAGGAACCCAAAGACCACCCAAGAAGCAACTCCAAGGAAGAGTCAGGTCTTCAACAACAGGTGTACACCACCTTCATTTTCTCAGCTGAAGATATTCAATAGACTTTGATGCAGTTTTTAAATCAGGGGAATGATGGAAGTTACCAGGATGCCTCCTTTCAGTAAATGTTGAGGAAAACATCTCTGTCCAAAAGCTGCAGAAAACAACAGCTTGCTCTTCCAGCAGGCTGGCTTGAGCTCTCCTGAAATAAGTCAGTAATGCAGACATGGTAGCAGGACATTTTAATTGACTCATCATGTAAAGCTGCTTTAAGAAAAACACCCTGTACAGTGGGATTTTCCTGCTATTGGTAAAGATTTGATAAAACAAGGAAAAAAAAAAGCTAAATCAAACCTGCATAATCCTGCACACTCCCCATTTTGAAAGAGCATCAATGGAAATTTGCAGGGTTCCTTCTCCGCGAGCGTCTCCCAGGACTAAGGAAAGGTTGATATTTCCATGGATGCGCTGCTGTACCAAATGTTGCCTGTGCTCCATAGACTCTCTCGTTGTGAGTCACGCAAGGAATTACATAACGTTTGGAAATACATTTCAGTCATC
Source organism: Megaceryle maxima (assembly GCA_024605025.1). NCBI lineage: Eukaryota > Metazoa > Chordata > Aves > Coraciiformes > Cerylidae > Megaceryle > Megaceryle maxima. The sequence goes on along the minus strand of JANHGN010003737.1, from coordinate 33,615 downwards.
TGCTCGCCACAGAAATATTGCTAACGGATCCTCGACTCTCTTCTCTCGACTGCCTTTATCTCCCTTGATTAGTGTTATTTTCACGCCACTTCCCCACGGAGACTTGATGCAGCCAGAGAGGAAATCACAGTGCTCCACCAGCACCGATGGCCAGATGGGCTGGTGTGGGGGGTTGACCCTGGCTGGACAGCAGGTTCCCACCAAAGCGGCTCTATCGCTCCCTGCCTCAGCTGCACAGGCAGGCGGAAACACAACAAAACACATGTGGTTTGAGGTAAGGACAGGGGCACCACTCACCAAGTCCTGTCACGGGCAAAACAGACTTGACTCGGGGAAAATTAATTCAATATTCCACCAGAATCCTCTCATAACACGATAATAATCAAAACTAAAATTTAAACCACCTTGTCCTCACTCCTCCCTTCTTCCCAGGCTTAGTTTTATTCCAAATTTTCTCCACCTCCTCCCCCCACTGTCACAGGGCGACAGGTAATGGGGGTTGTGTTTAGCTCATCACACATCTCTGCCACTCCTTCCTCCTCAGAGGGAGGACTCCTCACACTTTACCTGTGACCCATCTTGGGGTCCCTCCCACAGGAGACAATCCCCCATGAGCTTCTTGCGGCTGTGGTTCTTCACAAACTGCTCCAACATGAGTCGCTTCCATGGAGCGTAGTCCTTCAGGAACAGGCTGCTCCAGCGTGGGTCCCCCACAGGGTCACAAATCCTGCCAGAAAACCTGCTCCAGCATGGGCTCCTTTTTCTCCATGGGTGCACAGGTCCTGCCAGGAGCCTGCTCCAGTGCAGGCTTCCCACAGGGTAACAGCCCTTTTTGGGCATCTACCTGCTCCAGTGTGGAGTCCTCCATGGGCTGTGGGGGAACATGTGCTCCACTGGTAACCTCCATGGGCTGCACGTGGAGATCTGTTCCCCTGTTAACCCCCATGGGCTGCAGGTGGAGATCAGCTCCACTGGTAACCTCCATGGGCTGCAGGTGGAGATCAGCTCCACTGGTAACCTCCATGGGCTGCAGCAAGACAGCCTGCCTCACCATGGTCTTCACCATGGGCTGCAGGGGAGTCTGCTCCAGTGCCTGGAGCACCTCCTCCCCCTCCCTCTATGTGGACACCTGCATACCTTTGAGGATTTACAGATTCCAAGCCCCACTTCTTCAGGGAAAGTGGTGGGAGGGCAGGGTTTGGGGTATTTTCCACACACACAAACCATTGTCCAGTGTCCTTTCCTCTCAGACAAGAAGAAACAGCAGTTTTACTATTTGCTGCTGGTAACTGCAGCCATTTCTCTCAGTCAAGCAGCCTGAAGGCAGCAAAGACATTTCAGAGAAGACAGATGAGCTCCATCCCTTACTCAGGAAGCCCAGTTTATGTCTCTACTCTATACTCTCTATACTTCTACTCCAGCTGCCAGGGAGTGAAAATACTGGATGCGTAGAGCATACAGCCAGTTGTAAAGTCATTATCACTAATGCTGCTGGACACTTTTACATATATTTTTAAATTATCATTATTATTTTAAACATCAGATACTTTTAATCGCTGTTTACATTGCAAGCCTGTAGTGATTGATGTGAAAAATAAAAGGATAGCTTCAGCTGCCAGAGGTATGGCCCGCTAAGCATTCATGTATTTGAGATGCTGTCCTACAAAGGAAAAAAGAAAAAAAACAGGAAAAACAGTCTCAATTCACCTTCTGACTCCTAGCTAGCTGGCTGACACTTCAAAACCCTGCTGTCACCCATCTCTCATGCTTCACACTGAAACAGGAGATGTTGAAAGCACTGAAGAAGCTGTAATTTCAGGCACAGGAAGAAGCATTGTTTGCATTGATTTCAGATGGAAATGACAAGCGCTTTTAGGTTATATTTATGAGTCAGAGAACCTCAAAGACTATTTGTACGGTTATAGTGTCCACAGAAGCTGTGCCTGCATCTCAGGGGCGAGCTAGAGAGGCTGTACACAAACACCCTACCGAGGAAACCCTCGGTGTGGTGACAAAGACTCCTTGCAGTTTGCTGTTTGATGCCATTACAACTGCCAGCCGGCTGTAGGTCCAAGCTTTAGGGTGGAGAACTTGCAACGTGACCTACAGCTGGGAAGCAGGAGGTGGTAGAGCAGTGCTGGCAGGCAGAGACCTCCTGACACCTACACTCACCCTACTGTTGGCGCTGGAGAACCATGTCCTGGAGAGGGCAGTGATGAATAATGGCACGTAGAGCAGATGTGCTCACATGCCCACAGCTGTGCCAGCCCCTGAAAGCCGGGTGCTCACAGAAGCCCATCAGTATTTTGCACGTTACAGCAGAAACCAGTTGCTGTGCCGAGGCACCTGCAGAGCGTTTGCAGTATTCTAAATGGGCATCTCTCAAAGCCCCGTTGAGATGCTGCGAAGTACGGACAGTGGAGTCAAATAAACAGGAAGGACGACAGAAAAAGTTGCCCCTTGTAAGAGAAGAGGAACAAGAGGTGTCTCCATCCTTACAGTTTGCACACGTGACTCTGGAACAAGGCTGGCAGCCAGAAGCTGCCCGATGGCACCTATCGAGTGTCCCTGTGTTGGGAGGGAATGTCCTGAGGAGCTGGCTGAGCCACTGACATTTGGAAAATGAAAAGAATTGTGCTTGCCAGGTGCCCGAGAACAACATTTGGCACGAAATAGCTGGCGTAGCAGGAGCTTGCAGGCTGTGTTGTTATTTCCCATTCTTCTAGACCTCCTCATTGTATCAGGGAACTAAACACAAGCCTGTTCCAGAGCACGTGAACTATTCCATGGGGGATAGTCATGGCTGTACTTACAGTATATTAATTTTATTAACATCTTTGCCTGCATTAGAGTTACCTAGGGGGTATTATCCTGAATAACAGCGGCAGTGGAGACCCAAATTCTTTTGGAGCACATGCTGTGAAGACGCTGGGAAAAGCTGATGAAGGTAAGAAAGGGGGAAATGCCACTCCAATATTTCTAACCTTAATACTCAGCATGGCAGAAAAAAAAAATGGAAGTGAAGCGTGAGATGCAATCTAACGCAGCAGTGTGGCACACGTTGCTGCAGAACCTTCAAACCCTTAGCCATCTGTGTCTCCTGAAGATGCTGGGTCTTTCCTGAAGAAGAGGCTTTGTTCCCAGAAGCCACAGGTGCTGCTCGTGGCACACACACCTCAGAGAGCCCATTTTTACCTACCTTTGTGGCATTACTCAAATCACCCAAGACAGAAAGTTAATATTCTAATCCAGAGGTGATGGTGATTAACCAATACCTTTTACAACCTGTAGCAAATGCAGCTGCAGTAAAACAGAACCACTCTACAGCTGGACAGGAGCTCTTCCAAGCTGATTTGCTTTCTACAATGAAAAATCTGATTTTCAGAGCGTGCTGACTAACGACTTTGGGTGACACAGGTAGAAAAGCCAGACCAGAAACACAAGCTACCCTTTTCCTCCTGATGTGTTAAGGTTTACCTGGCTCACCCGAGTTTCACAACTTTTTCCATATCCTTCAGAGATTCACGCAAGCTGGCCTTTTGGCCTTGGAAATTAAGATGACTCTGCACTGCAGAAATATACCATCTTATTACTGAGTATGAGAGAGGTTCGCTCTACACTGGTTTTCCTTTTAACTGCTGAGGGATGAATTTCACTCAGGACACGGGTGCAAAATGTGCTACGTCAGCAGGGCTGTGGAGAGAGGCAGCAGAAGGAGCCGATAGTATAACCATCCGCACCAGGCAGCCTGGGAGACTACAAAGGGCTACATTTTCATCCTGCTTGTTAGAGATTTGAAAGTTACAAATGGTGGTCTTCAACCTTAGCCTTTCCTTCAGCTTCCCTCTGAGCTCACCGATCAATCTCTGATATTTCTCTCTGAAATAATTGTACAGCTTGTTTAAGGACACCAAGATGCTAGATGTTGTCTCTCCTTGACTTCACAGACGCTATTCTTGTCAGGATCATATGACTTCAAAATAAATATCTATCCACTGTTAAAAAACAAACTTCAGACTCTTCACTTGAGCCAGAGGTAGGAGACACCGACCAGTGCCTCCCAGTGACAGGAGGCTGCTGGGCAGGTCTGCTCCGTGGTTGCTTTTGCAGAGAGCTGCGCTCTTCACATGCTCATCCCGCTGAGATCGACACGTTTATTTCACGTAGCCAGCACTCATCTATTTTCCAGAGTACTTTGAAACTGCTTGGCATCGAACTTCTTACTATTTATAGCTTTACGTGCAACTTAATATTTAATTCAACCTCCAATGGGGATGCTTGTTGTAAATGTCAACGGATTATTTACTATGGCAAATTAATTAATTACGTAACGAATCTCTTTTAAGGAGGGGAGACTGTTAATACTTGTTGGATTACTTGAGCATTATGACCCTTTGAAGTTCTTCAGCATTTTTGAATATTTAGCTCAGGAGCATGGAACTCTAAAGCAACCGGTGCAAATAATACCCCAGAGCTCAAGCGTAAAGAGAATTATTTTAACTCGGGTATTAACAGTTCTTTGGCTCAAATGGACATGTCAGTTGTGCTAAATTACAATGAAATTCCAGTTAAAGCATATAAGATAGGAACATTTTGCTAAGCTGGCAAAGTGCACACCCGGCATGGACTTTCAGGTGCAAAGTGCTGGGGTTTTTGTACGTGATAATGGGGAGACCATACTGATGAATTTATCATTATGGGAGGTCCTGCTAAGCAGCCAGATGTGCAGAGCAGTAGTGGTGGCAGCTTCTCTGGGACTGACTCAATACTTTGATTTTGTACAGCTTATACTTCCCTTCTAGGACTTAGAAATAAATAATATTTACTACTCTGCTGCCGTCACTTAAAGTCTATTTGGAGAAGCAATTTATTTTTATCTTTCCAGCACAATTTTACTTCATTCCTTTCCAGCTGAAAGACAAAGGATTCACATTTTTGTCAGTCCACCCTTCTTTTAGAAGGCTCTCAAGAGCAAGAAGGATGGGAAGCGGTCAGGAAACGACTCCAAAACCTACGCTACTGCAGAGCAAGGGTAAGGGAGAGAAAACACATCTGAAGGAGCTCTCCCCGGTGGGGATGGTTGGGGTAGGTCTGATGATCAGCCCAGATGAGCATGCAAACAGGAAACTGGGGAAACAGATGGAGCTGTGAGACAGTGAGAGGGGAGAGCATAAAGCTGGCGAGCTGAGCAAAGGGGCACTATTGTTTCTATACCCAAGAAGCTCTTCTACCGGAAAGACTACAGATTGCAGTGAGCATCTGAGCTCTTTGGTGGCCTGGAATCTCTACTCTCAGGGGTCCCGCCGAGGGATCTGGAAGCAAGACTTCCCATCGCAGAACTAATGGAGTCAGTAGGAGATTTCTGCCTTACAGCAAAAATTTAGCTGTCCCAAAAACCATATTTAGCATACCCAAAACACCCAGCTGGGAGCAGAAACACGACCCTGGGAAGTCACCTGTCCGTGGCTTCCCTGGGCAGTGAACATCCAGCTCAGAAACAGCCTCTGGTCCTATCTGAGGACCTGTTTGAATTGAATTAAGTTCTTGTGCAAGCATGGTGGGAACATGAGAAGTATCTTCCACCTTAGGCCCTCCATGCAGGCATTGCATAGACTCATAGAATGGTAGGGGTTGGAAGGGACCTCTGGAGAAAATGGAGTCCAATCCCCCTGCCAGAGCAGGGTCACCCAGGACAGCCCACACAGGAACAGACCCAGGAAGATCTTGAAAGTCTCCAGAGGAGACTCCACAACCACGTTCGCTGCTTGAATGTTCTGACCATTGTTCAGAGTCACCATTGCTCGCAGATACATTAGCATCAACACAGCTACAGTAACAAGGCAAAGAAAAAAAAATAATTGGCACTGATGTCTTCCTGGTTCACATATATTCAGCAAAATAGCTGTCTAGTGATGGAATAATTTGTGACTTTAAATCATTCTTGCAATTATCATTACTTTATGGATACTGCTTGTGAACTTCAAGCCATCCTGAGGGTCCAGTTTAATGTAGCACCATTCAGGGGAACAAACAAAACCACAGGAAGCTTCTATTAAGTCCATTTGCTATCTCACAGCCGTTAAGGACTTTGAAGAAGTTGTGTCCCTGTTACTGAGATGAGAAATTCGATCATCAGCTGATCTGGTTGATGTGATTGGACATGATCTCTTCTTTTCATAGCAAACCTCCATGTAGCTATGAAAAGAGAACCACAAGAGATCTGAAAAGGCCTATGTGCAAATTAACAATAAAGGCTTTTGAGACCATGAAGATGCTGCAAGTACTCTGGCTAGACTATCACGCAAGAAAAGGGCCAAGTTTATCGTTCCCAGACTAAAGCATGTAGTCTACATTCTGGATTTTTAATTATGCCTTAATAAGTCTGAGTAGTCCTGCCAGTGACTACAGAAGTGCTTTCAGTAGAAACAGCAGTAATAGCCATAATACTAATAGCACGAGGCATAAAGTGAGCGACACAAAACACAGCGCTCACCGCACCAGTAACGACACTTTCCCTGCTCCTGCCACACGCTCAGATCACACGCCTTCCCCACCCCCTGGCCCACCTTCCCCTTATATAGTCACATTTATGGAGCTGCAATACATAAAAATAACAGGTTTTTATTCTAGTGACAGAAATGTCCAGGCCCTAGATAAGCTCTTCCTGAGCCTACGGTTCATTCTCACTAGAACCATATTATCTCAAAGATATGTATTCACATATTATCTCAAAGAATTCTGAGTTTTGCAGCTTGAACTCTCCTGGAAAGCTGTCTAGGACAGAACATAATTAGACTGCCAGCAGCACAGGAGCCTTTACCTGGAGGTAACATGGAGATGTCTGCCAGGAACCAAGAACAGGTTCAGCTGAAAGCTACTGTCTCTTAGCTCATCAAAGTCATACCATCAGGGTGCCTACAGAAAGCCAATTTGTAGAAGATCTCAAGGGGTAAGCTCAAGAGGTTCACGCCTCTGTCTTGCAGCTACAGCTACGCTGCACCAGCAGCTCCTACACTGCTCTCAGAGTCTGCTCACTCTGGTCCCAAATCTCTCCAGGGATACAAAAATCCCTTACACATTCCTTAGGCAGCCAGCTCGGAAATTTCCACGTGGAAAAAAAAACCAACAACCCTGTTTGTAACGTCTACAGGCATGAATGTTCACACATTTCAGAAGAGATTACTTCAAATTCACTGGAAAAAACATTCAAACAGAGTAAGACTCCAAAAATCCACGATCAGCCCAAGATGAAAGGAGGTTTAGATACATGCTCATAAGCAGACATATGGTAAAAAAATGCCTATCTGAGGATGATGCTTTTCCAGCAGGTTGTGTGGTACAGCAAACAAGAGGCTGTAGTGAAAGGTCACATGTATTAGCTCTTCTGTACCTTGTGGCAAAATGCTGACAGAGAAATCTGGCAAAAATATTGATCTGGATTTATTCTGGGCTTGAGCTTTGGAAAAAAAAAAAAAAAAAATTTACTTTCCCCTAAGGAGTTCAACTTCTTAACACTTTCTTTCTACATTCCTATAGTTATTCTACATAATGCAAAAAGCAAGCTACTTAATAAATTCAGATTTATTCATTCTAATTTGGTCTAAATTTAAATGAAGATACTGCATAGCAAGAAAGGGGAACAGATGCTGAAGATACAAAGTCTGAATCACTCAGAAGTGAAACCTGACAGTTGTCATCACTAGAGATCTCACAACACTGCTCCCAAAGTGGAGGGTAAACACGTTAGCTGAAATTTGCCTGTACGTAACATTAGTGATATTCTAGCAGTGGTTTTGACTTCGTGCTCTCTGACAGAAGCTGGTACGTAGGATGCTGGGTGATAGAAACTGAACTAGAATTGAACTATGATTCAAATAATAGAACTATCTGGGGGCCCTTGCAGAGCGTAAATCAGAAGACAACAAGAATAGAGGGCTAGGATTGCTATTCACCCTTAGAAACAGCCAGTGGTGGCACTGAGTAGGTAGAGAGTAGATAAGGAGAAATCTGTGGATTGGAAGAAAAGGTCTCATTTTGCTTAAGACTCAGGTCTGGGGCTACGCAACTTGAAGTGCCAAAAGAAACGGTAGGGACAAGTAAAGACACGGGAGGGACAGAGCTCTGCAGTAGTTTGCAGAAGCTCTGAGGGTCAGTGGCAGAGCTGAGAGCAGATGTCATGCTTCCAGGTCCCCCTTAAGCACCTTCCCAACCCTTCATTTCCAGGCCTTTCCAGCAAAGTCAGGGTGTCTCCAACACCACCCATTGCTGGGCTTCAGCTGCTGCCTGCTGGGAAGCTGCCTGCTCTGCTCACCAGCAATCTGCTCTACCAGCCACAGAGACAACCAAGCAAAGAAGAAAAATAACTAGAATAGAAGTAGTAAAGGGGGGGATGGAGGGGAGGACTACAATAATTTTTTTTTTCTGTCTACTATAGTCTTTTGAACCTTCTCTTTATAATCTGTGAAAAATATCAAGTGACATGTAGGATGCAAATGATTTCTAAAGCTACATGATGAGAGAGTACAATTAATTCATGCTGTGTCAATTAGAATCGGAGTCTAGTCCTTCTCTTCAGCTGTGAAAGCAAGAAAACCCAACCCTTAATTACTACATGCTGCTTCTGCTGTAAGAAATACCATGTATTAAAAAAAATATATATAATTGATAGTTTTGTCATCCACGTAACTTAAGATTTCATCCAGCCGACGAACCAATTGTTCAAGTGAAGCTGTCTCTTGACTTCCCCAGCTTGTCAGCTGAGCAGAAAGACGCTTGGCTCCTTCCCCATTCACAATGAGGGCTTACACTTATTTTTGTTTCAGTAGCAGCACATTTCTAATGCCTGGAGGGAAGAAGGAAGAAGGCTATGCTTTGCAGTTCACTTACTCCAGTGGAATTTGATTCCATCATATGAATCAGAGAACTGGAAATCATTGATGAGCTGCCTGTATTAAATTAGCATTCTAACAAGCACGTTTCTGTGAGGAAAAATAAGCCAGTGCTCTATTTAAGCTTAAAATACAGGAGAAAATGTCTCCCTGAGAATTTAACACTACGTGTTCAAGAAAAAACAAACTAGATTTAACCAAAGAGTTGTGCTGAGTCTGTGGAAGACCAGACAAATTGTCCTTTCAGCGACTCCTGAATGTTGCCGCTATTTTCCAACATAAGCACTGCAGTTTAGCATTTATTGGGCAATGTGGCACGTACACCACAGATCACAGCGGTCCAACCGTAAGCCTAACCTCTGTGACATGCACAAGTGCACGGTACAAGTCCTACCCTGGCAGGAGCAATGCCTGGCATGGATGTCCACCAAGCTGTTGGCTTGACCTCTTCAGAAGAGCCAGGCAACCAGTGGGGACCCTCAAGGTCTGATACCCCTTGTTCCCATGTGGGCTGACACTGGGATGAGTGGGTGCACAGGAGGATGCCTCGGGGGGGCAAGATCCTTCTCTCCTTCCCCTCCCACATGTCCTCTGCCAGTTTTTTCATGGCAGAGGTGAGAATGAACCAAACGTTTGTATTTATGGTGGGATATTTCAACAAGAAGAGCTAGTTGCTGAGGAAAAGAAGGAAGACCTCAGCTGCTGTATATGTGCTAATACCAGCCCAGGACCTAGCTCAGAGCACCTTATCCGACATCATCTTTCAGTCAGGAAAGAAGGAGCTTTTTGAGGTCATCTCTTCATGGTCCATCTTGTGTCCTCCCCCTGCACACATTGGCCATGCTCCGCGCAAATTGGGAATCAAAGGAGAACAAAGAATTCATTCAAACTCGGGTTTTCTGCATCAAAATGACTCTACCCTAACTTTTCCCCAAATATCAAAAGATGCCCATATGGCACAAAAAACAACCTAAAAATGGTACAGAAAAATAAGAATCATTTTCAGTGCAGCAAAAGAATGGTAACAGTTCAGGAACTAACAGATGTCTGCGGCTCGGTATTTTAAAATTTGTTATTCTGTCACAGTGACATTTGCAGTATGGTAACAATAAGTCTATAATTTGAGTGACTGGATTTACTTTTATTTTTAGCATTTTTGATGTATAGAGTCTTACCAAAAAAACCAAAACCAAAAAAACCCACAAACAAACCACTTCTGATAAATAACCGGTAAGCGCTTCTTTACCAAAATACCAAATTGTGTGTCTTTAAAAAACCAAACCAACCCAGTATATGTAATTCCAAAATAAGTGGCAAAACTTTTCCTGAAAGAAAATGCAGGAAACAAGTGATTCATCACAGAGATGATGGGTCTGCCATGATACCGTGGCAGCGTGCCACGTCTCTTTATCTGAAGCTGTATGTTTTAGGTTTCCTCTCCTTTTTTTTAATTTCTTTTTACCAACTTTTCCCCTGACAATCCCAGATACACGTTTCTGAAGGGCACTGCTTTTCTGCAGTCATTTACCAAAGAGATTTTCAAGACACATAAAATAGCTACTGCTACTCCTGTGCTTTAAGCACTGAACTAATCAGCAACGCACCTTTCTCCAGCACAAACCCTTTAATCTACCATCTTTTTTTTTTTTTCCCAGTCATTTCTAAAGTCTTGCTTCCAAACAGCATGGTCATTCGTTCAATAACTTCATTGAAAACAAAACCAAGCTTTAACTAGCTCTGCCCAGTGATTGTAAAGGGCGAATTCTTTTTCTAAGCTCTCCAAAGAAGTTGCCTTTTCACACAGGCCAATTGTTCTAATTTAGGTTATTCCATCCAAACATCCATCTCCTAGACTAGTTATCTCCTAACTACCTGCTATTACTCTATCATTTCAGGCTTCCCAAATCATCAGCTCGGCTTCTCTTGCAGCACTGAAGGCCCATGGTGCTGGAGGTTGCTCGCTTCATGCAACACAGCAGACTTCTCGACAGCAAAGGTAGCCAGGAAGATGACAAAGGATGCAAATCATCAGTATTCAGCAAAATACTTATTTCTTATATCCATCCAAATCTCCTTCCAAAGTCACTGAATAACTCCCTCTTCTGCTGATTTTTACCAACGCTCGTAAGCGTGACTATATTTTGAAGGAACTGAGGATGTGACAATGCTGGTGTGATTTTTTGGGGAATTAACGTATTATTTTTA